>CM060834.1:43460000-43532500 GCA_030762175.1 Metallyticus violacea | reverse complement strand
TAGAAAGAGTCTTCGCGTAAGAACAAGTAAATGTTTTAATGTTAATGTTAAAGGAAGTTTCTGTGAACACTTGAAAATGTTTAATTAGTCATTTTTTGTTAATTGTATTTTATACCGATACCTACTGTACATAATTTCAAATATTCTGTAAGTTTTGGTGACTTGATGTTAGAAAATAAAATGTTTCACACATATGTTTATTTATTTACTGAAGAAAATAAGAATATAAAAAAAAAGTATTGCCGTATTTTCGAGAATCTAACGCGATATGAAATGTAATGCGTACCCAAAGTTTAAACTTAAATATATATAGTAATTATAACAGCAGAAAAGGATAAAACACTAAGAAAATGTCACACTTGAGATCGCTATATTTCGGACTCGTGGAGTCCTTCTATGGCAAGAAGACAAGTATAATATGCCAATATATATATATATATATATATATATATATATAAATTAACAGTAATTATGATAGCAGAAAAAGATAAAACACAAAGAAAAAGTCACACTTGAGATCGCTATATTTCGCACTCGTGGAGTCCTTCTATGGCAAGAAGACAATTGACTTGTCACTTGTCACTTGTCTTCTTGCCATAGAAGTACTCCACGAGTCCGAAATATAGCGATCTCAAGTGTGACTTTTTCTTTGTGTTTTATCTTTTTCTACTATCATAATTACGTTAATTTCTTACATTGTTGATAGTGTTGCTTTATTTTTATTTTTCTTATATATATTGGAATATTATACGGCGTCTTAGAGATAATCTCTTCCGCTCCATAAAACGATCAGAACATAAAATTTATAAGTGGACTATTGTTACATCTTGGAGCACGTAGGACGAAATCCATCACTCGTGCTGTTGCCAGGTCAATTGGTGTACGTCAAAGAAAAAAAAAGTTATTTCTTATGGTGTCACTAGTCACAGGTTGCCCGTTCTTCCTCCTTTCATGTACGAATTCCAAAACTTTTTCTTTAATGTCAGGATGTCTTCTTTTGCGAGGACCGGTGAATTTCTTTCCACTAGCTTTAGTAGCAAATAATGTCAATTTCTGCTGCCACCACAGGTGAACATTTTTTCAGCTTAACGTTTGAAAGTAGCATCATAAGATGTTCATTTCAGTTTGTCTCCATTTCATGACTACCTACTATTCAAGCGCCCTATACAATAATAGGCCACATGAAGTGCTAAAATGCAGCAATGACATAATAAACGATAAATTCTAATGAAGTTACCGGCGAACTAAGGAACGGATTTGTACTCGAATATAATACGCCATTGAATGTAGTGCGCACCATAGTTTTGAATATACGTTTGGACAAAAAGGCGCGCATTACATTCAAGTAAATATGGAATTTTTCTATTTAAAATATTGAAGTTGCTAGTGATATCTTCAGTTTCTAGGGAGGCAGCATTGTAAGGCCGAGCTTTATTGTTCTGTGCCCACAGTATCTAGAAACAACCAAAATCTCGTCACGATACCCGTATTACTTCCTAAAATGGTTATCATTATGTCTTTCAATTAATCCACTGGTCACTTTCCATGATGTTTGAGATCAGAAATCGTGTTCCGGGTTCTCTCCAGAAGCAAATCTTGGGAGATCAAACCTGGACTCATCAATAGAGAGAGCATTTGTTTATCTGTCCAATTGACGACTGTACTTTATATCCGTTTTTTGTGACCATGCGTCAGATACAGCAGGTCTTCGACAATTAAGGTCCTACCGAGCGGTAACGCTGAGATTTGCAGACGGGAGGTCTCGGGTTCAATTCCCGTCAGTTATTTTCATAGCTTCCCTGATCACTTAGGTGAGTGCTGGAATGCATATTAACGTTGCACGAATTTTTCTATCTCCCAATTCATATTATTTCATTCGTTGATTTCTCTTACACGGTCAAAGCCTTCCGCGGAGGTCGAATAACTGGGGGGAGAGAGCTCCGCTCCGTTGGCATGGGAGTTTTCTATTCAGAAACATATTAGAGACTCCATCTGCGCGTCGTAGACCCTCGCCACTCGATAAGGTGAGCCATGCCATTTTCGATGATGATCGCTTCTTCTTTAAAGCGCTTAACTTATGCAACCTTTGTTTAAAACAGTTCTGGACTAAAATAACACTTAATTCACCTAACCAATTTTATATCCTTAACACTAAGCCTTTATATATATGCTCTTTTTTACCACACGTTTTCTCATAAGGAATGACTTTAAAATGTTTGATTTGTATATCCAAAGCCATCTAATAAACAGACGAAATAAGTGATCATTTCTTAACACACTCTGTGTAAGATTGTTAATAAAACGCTTAAGGAGTCATTATTCGCTGTAATATTAATACTTGTAGCTTATAATAAATACATTATTATTTATTACTGCAATTCATATGCGCTTTGCTGATTGGTTGTGTATAGCAACAGTTTCAAATCCCCTTTTCTGCAAATATACTTATTCAGTATACTGTAAATATTTTTAGTCCCACGATTTTAGCTTTTATTATGCAAAAATAGTTGCAATTAAAACCTTGTCCTCATGCATAAAATTAATTTTCATTATTTTAATTAAAAATTCATCATGCAAATATTTTTATCCCGTAACAATGTACTGAAAAAGTAAAGTCTTTGTTCACCACGGTGTTAAAAATATTATACATAAATCATAAAAGTTATAATAATAAAAAAATTAATTAAAATTCCTCATCCATAACAATGCCATTTTTTATTCTTTCAGAAATAACATATCACATTTACTTATGGTTTCCAAAGCTTTCTCATTAAATAAAAACACCTGTAGATGCCAAACTGCAAAGTAGATATTCAACAACGGCCGTTTACAGCGTTTAAAATCCTTTCACTCTGGTGTCGTCAAAAGAGAAGCAGGACGGTCCTAATGGTGCCATCAAGTATTTTGAAGCTTCTATACACAATGGAGGAGACTCGTAGTTTCTGACGTTACACGAAAGTAAAATCAAAGAGGAGCGAAATGTGCTGTCTCTTTGTTTACTTCTTTTTCCCCCCTCCTTTATTTTTAGGTACCCTATTTTTTATCTTGCGTATTAAACCATATTCCACTCAACGCAAGATTACAGCAGAAGTGTAAACAAAAATCTGCATTCATTCTGGCATTATATTTTCCGTTAAGGCTGGTTGCATATATGTCTAGCAAAATTGCTTTAAGCAGCAACGTTTTAATTTACAGCATAATTGTTTTCACCGAAACTGAAAATATTTTTTTTATAAAATAACACTTTGATTAAACATTATTTTTTTGTTTCATAGTTTAACATTTTTGTAGAAATAGAAACGTTTTGTTTTCGAACCAGGGATACAATAAGCAGAAACAGAAATTAGTCATTACAATAGCATAGAAGGATGTTGTTGTGGTAGTTTATAGCAATGGATGGAAATTCATTGTGACGATGAGCAAGACAAATATTTATTGATACACCCAATAATTAAAAAAATACGAATGAATGCATTTTTATAATAAATACAAAGTAAAATACAATATTTACAAGGCTAATGTGCAAGAACAATTTTAAATCATAAATTAACTCCTATATTGTTGGTGGTTAAACTAAAAGCCTGGGTCATCAGCACTTGTAGCATTACCAGTCATCTCTTAAGTCGTTCTCATTAGCACAGAAAACGTGAGATCTCCGGGGTATATAGAATCAGCTGAGAGAGATCCTTGGTTCATGCTTGCAGAAGGCCACGGTAGCTCAGTTGGTAGAGCATACGCTCGGAAAGCTGAAGATCCGTGATTCGAATCCCATTCTTCATTTCCAACTTGTCGGTCCTGGTGGTGTAGTGGTTACCATACTTGCCTCCTATACCCAAGATCGCGGGTTCGAACCCGGCCAGAATCGATGGATTTTTTCGGGCGTAAAATCGTAAGTATGGCTTCCTTCGGAAGGGAAGTAAAGCCGTGGGTCCCGTGTCGTACATTTGCGGCACGAAAAAGAACCTCAAGCCTGAAAGAGAGGCCTCTGAGCAAAGTTTGTCGGCCGTTTCACGCCCTGAGTTGAATGGGACGCTGATGACCTGAGATGTTAAAGAGCGTCCATAAATAAATAAAATAAAATAAAAATTTCCAACTTGTGTCCTACACATGGCTAGCGTGAAAGAATACTTTGTATACAATCAACAAATATTTAATAATAAATATTTGTTCTCAAATTGGCTGCTCACTGTTTTATTGCTTCAATATCCACAATACTGTGGATATTAGGATTCATCCACACCATTAAAACCGTAATCTCTAATAATTTACTACGCACTTACAATTCTTTTGTTTGTTTATTGATCACCTTCAACCATTTCTTCCTCACTTTCCCCCAAATAATTTCCAATTTCTTTACATTTTCTTCTATGAGTGTCAGCTCAATATTTCATTCCAAATACTTCTGTTGAAGATCACTCCCCTTCTCCAAAAGCGATTTCTCTCTAAATAACGTCGTTTCTTTGCATTCTAACAAGCTATGTCAAATACCATCCTTCTCTCTATTTATTCCGCATATCTCAATATCGAGCCTTTCAACTTTACGACTTCAGTTCTGACCCCATGCAAATCCTTCTCTCTTATCCTTACTATAACATTCAATACAATTTTCCCTGTTCAAATACTTACCATAGGATTTTTTATTATTAAAGTCACCAAATATTTCTTGCATTTCAATATCTTCAATCCTTAACTTAATTTATTTCCAAAAACTTTTTTTTTAATTGCCTATTTTTTTCCTTTATTTCCATACTGGCTCAGGGTTATCTTTCTGTTATTCTTTCATGTAAAATTAAGCATTGTCTCAATGCATTTTCTTCCTCTAGCCCGTCGATCCTTCCCATTATTTTCGCTTATTCCGTTCTAACTTTGCTTGAGCTTACGCCATTGCACAAAGCTCTCGGTAGACCCAAATTTAGTTTACATAAACTTCCGTGGAACAAATCGGCAGTTATCTAACCTTCGAATATCCCCAAATTTCTACTCCATAATGTTTTTTTTGCGAACATTACTTTATGAACTCTCTCCAACCACTTAATTTGCATTCCCGGTGGTTACTCCAAACGTATCTTTACAGCTTTTAAAGTCAATTTCCCCCTGATAATAGCTTTTTCTTTTGCTTTTTCCATCCTCCATTACTACTTAATCTTACCCCGGATATTTACTTACCCCTTCTATCTTGTTTACTTCCCAGGGCCCTCTCTCATCTTTCTTTAGTTTAGAACCCTTCTTAAAAACCATACTCCTAGATTTCTTTATATTAATTTTTAGATCCAATTCTTTATAAAAATATACAGGAATGTCTGTATTGTTAATTACTGAAATATGTGCATTAGCTTTTAAAAGGTAGTAAAGAAAACACTTTGCAGAACTTTATTAATGAATCGTGGCATGGTGAAAATAAAATGCTTAATTAAACAAGAACGTTAGACAAATTAAATAACAATAATTGTAAAACGGATTTCAATCAAACATTGAAAAAATGAATGTGTATGGAGTAATGAAAACATGTACACTAGTAAGTATAAGTGTCACAATATTCAGGTGCTATAAATCAAAACGAATGACAGAAAAAATTGTACAGAAATTATAAAAGACATACAGTAAGGAAAAAAGTGGAATATCACTTCTGGCTCTTATTATGAGATAAACAAATTACAAAAAAAAAAAAATCCAATTTATAATTCAGTTGCTAGAAGCAGAGCTTCATACGGTTTAGTAATTTAGAAACTTATAAATTATTTTAAAAACAGAATTTTGGCTATGTGCATAGATTACTGGAAGCTTCGGTAAGAATTTCACAAAGAGATAAAATCACACAATTACACAAAAAATTAGAATTCGGAATAACATTATACAGAATATTTTACCAAAAAACTATTTTATGATATGGCTGTATAATGCGCATGGGTGAAGAGCGGGAAGGCACATGAATGGCTTTCATCAAGGAGACAGCAAAGAGGAAGTTCACAGATAACACGGAAGAAGGATATCCAGGAAATCAAGCACCTGAGGGGAAGGACTGGTTCGACCGGGCGGAACGTTCTTCATGCCATATATAATTGATTATATTTAAATTTTTATTTGGCTGACAGAAGATGTTTATATATTGTAAACCGACTGTATGATTGTGCGAAAACATCACATTAATACGATGGTTGTGTGTTCTGAAAAGTCCTGGTGTGTTGATTAACTGGTTTGAACTTAGGGGCATTATTTATCCTGTCATGGCAATACACCATTGACGCCGTTGATAACCATGATTAGCTTCCCTTTCCTCATATAGAGAACACCTTGACCAGAATATTAAGATAATTTCCTTCTACTTTAATTAACGCCACAATCCGATTTCCATATTTCCACACATCTGCTCCTACTTAACACACAGATATTCTAAGATGATAAGTTAAATGATCTGTTTAGCAACTCTACAAAGAAAGGAAATAATGGAAAGACTTGACATGTTTATTTGTCTTCTTATAAGAATCGGGTCATTCTTATGCAACTAAGATCCGATAATAACTAACTTGACTTACGGCCGTCTGGTATGAAGAACCAGAAGCTCTTAATTATGGCTTGTCTGCCTCGACCTCTCTTATCTTTAGACTGACTGTCGGTCCTGGTGGTGTAGTGGTTACATATTTGTCTCCTAAACCCGATGGCTTTTTTTCGGGCGTAAAAATCCTAAGTATGGCTTCCTTCGGAAGGGAAGTAAAGCCGTGGGTCCCGTGTCGTACATTTACGGCACGATAAAGAACCTCAAGCCTAAAAAAAAGAGGCCTCTGAGCAAAATTTGTCGGCCGTTTCACGCCCGGAATGGGACGCTGATGACCTGAGATGTAAAGACCGTCCGTAAATAAACCAAATAAAAAAAATTAGGTAGACTGTATAAGTTCCCAGATTTACCATCTGGGCGGGTAAAATCACTTCCGTGTAACGACAGACTATCACGTGTATCCCTTGATACGGAGCTTTCCTTATTCATTATTATTTCATACTTCTAGTATCTTATCCTATTTCCTCTCCTAGGGACTTTAGAAAATCTTAGAGAATATCTCAATTGCCTCTCTACTATTCTATATTCATCATTCTTCATTTTTTAAAATAAATGTCCTTACTTGATAAAAACTCGAATTTGTATTTTAAAACTTAAGTGACCGATCTATCGTCGCAGTCTTCGGCTTACCGCTTGGCCATCTCAATGTCCCGTAGCCACAGCTGTACCTTTGCCAGCTCAACCCTTTGCAGGTGTCTTCGCCGGCATTAGGTCATGCCAATCCTTACGGGTTATAAGAGGATTATGGTGGCACTAGCAAGGAGATACACTTAAAGATGAAGTTGTCATCCATGTCAGGACAGGTTTCCAGTTCAGCACATGCTGATAACCAATTGATTTACCTTCAAACAATGGTCAGTGCCTATGCTTCGAGCAGTCCCTGGTGCACTGTGCCGGACAGCCGGTTTGGTTATTGCTTACTCGTGTTTAAACTCATTTAAATCTTGCTGTACAGCATTTGGTTGCTCAATCTTTCTTAAACATACTGTGCAGTACTTTTGTATTGATCATAGGTCAGTGAGCATTATTTATATATTAATCACTTTAAAAATTAAAATGTCTAAACACGTTTAAGCCACAGCACTCTGCTTCAACAGGTTTTTTTTTTAAAGATCAGTGAGTGTTTAGCATCAGCAAAGTGACTCCAGATACAAAAGCATCATCCAAAATTCAACTTATGATTACGCTTTATGTTATTATCGCTATGAAACAGAAAAAGAACGTGTGTCATTAAACGTTTAAAATCATTTTGCACTTACTTGAGGTATTTTTGTATACTTGAATCCTCTATGCGCGATTAACGGCCATCTTTTAATAATAAATGTAGTTGATTACGCTTGTTTCAGAGCTTGGCATCATGCATTGCAATTTTTGGTTTGTGTCAATATTTTAATTTTAAAAATGCATTAAATTTATGTACTAGGTTCTTCACTCTCAGAAATTTTATCTAGAAATTATATTTACAATAATTTTATAATTAATGGAAAGCATATTCTTGTTTCCGAACATGTAGCAACAATGCAAATGCATTTCAAAGCCTAAATAATGTGCGTTGATATTGTTCACATTTGAACGCTGCAGCCCACGACGACAGTGCTCAATTGCGTTTGCTGTTTCCTTCTACAGCATTGTGTTGTACTTTTTTCCCCCCTGCGGAAAATTGCTAATTTTACGTTACTCTGAACGATACTACTAACACTCTGATCGTTTTATATATATACAAAGGATTTAGTAATAGAAAGGGGATGTGACACTGTATTTTGAGAGTGGGAACGAGCGATCTCAGATGCTTCAATATGGCTGATGTGGATAGATTTTTGTACAACGTATCTACATTATAGTACGAGGGCTGTTTTTACAGGAACACTTTCTCGGACAAAAGTTCAACATTACGATGTTTTGTTAGCTTAATGCATAATGTGCACGAGGTACTAATTTCATTTTCACTTTCGGTTCCCGCCTGTGAGAAGTGCGCAAGATGAGAAATGTTCAGTTCCGTCTACAGCAAAACGGAATTGGCACGGGATGAACAGTATGCTGATCTGAAATTCTGCTCTTGTCTCAACAAATCTTAGCTGAGACCTAAGCAATACCGCCACGGGTGGCCGAGGTCGTTAAGGCACGGACTCGTGAGCGGGAGGTCTGCGGTTCGAATCCCGCCAGGACCGTCCTCCCTGACTGGGGTTTTTTCCAGGTTTTCCTCAACTGGCAAATGCCGGGGAGGTACCTAAACTTAGGCCTGGAACGCTTCCTTCCAAAAAAAAAAAAAATATCCTTTCCCAATTTATCATTTCATCTCATGTATCATCAGTGTCCACCGCCTGTGGTACCTCAGTAGTGAAAACGGGCGTTAAACACTACTCAAAAAAAAAAAAACCTAAGCAATGTTACAGGAGGCCCTTGGAGAGTTAATTATTATCTATGGCTTAAAATTGCTAAAAATTCCGAAAGAGGGGAGTCAAGCAATTTAAAAGAAAGGTGGACCCGACGCTCTTGTGTGTGTTCTAAAGGAAGAAAATATTAACAGCGCTGCTATCATTGTGAGAGAGGATCGTTGAATAACAAAAATACTTTCAGAAATTATGAAAATTCTACCTACATGTTCAAGCGTTGGTAAATGAAAAATTTCGGAATAAAAAGACGTTCGCGTGCAGATTTGCATGGAGTTAAAGATGACGTTACAGGAAGATGCGGACTTTCTTTTAAAGATAATCACTGCTGATGAAACGTGGCTACATCATTTCGATTCTGTGAGCAAACAGCAAAACTCTGTCATCATCACCAACACATACACACAAAGTAGGCACAGTTGTTCGTATCTCATTTTTCGACATTCAAGGAATAATTTACCAGCATGTCGTGACTGTACAAGCAACTGTAGCTGGTCAATACTAAAAAAATCTGCAAGGCCATATCACAGGCAAAAGGCCACATTTCCGTGCCACGATAATGCATGGCCGCACATCCCAAATGTTGTGTGTACAGACTTAGTCCCTTATGGCCTTTTCCTTTTCTTCAAATTGAAGAAACCTGTCGAGAGAATCCCGCATCATTCAGGTTTTAGTGTTTAGAAATTCCAATGAAACGTCAAAAAAAAAAAGAAAGAGAGAAATGCATAACATTTTTTGACATCAAAAGATGTCTGGTGAAAGCTGCAAAGATGACTATGAAGTTCATGGAAAATAATTGTTTCCAGCATGGCTTTGAAGACTGGCAGACGACGTTACAGGGACTGTAGCATTACATCCAAGGGGGTCTGTTTTCAGAAAAATCATTAAAATAATGAGGATGAGTAAAGATATGTTGCTGTAAATTGAATAGCCCAGATATGTATGCTCATTGTTTTCAATCAGAGAGTAAGCATTAAAGCATAGGTGGGAACATTCGTCAGATATAGCCTTCTGCAGGGAAGAAAGTAATGACTATTTTTATTGGACTAGTTAAAACCAAACTGAAACGGTTAATACAATTTTAAATGAGCAGTCAGGTGTTGTTCGCCGTCTACTGATGATGCCAGCCGCAGTAGTTGGTGAAAGCTATGGAAGTATATTAAACTATGGACCACGGCAAAACAGCTCGGGAGAATTTAGCTGTTTAATTATAACCCAGGCAATGAAAGTCAAAAAAGTATCATGGTTAACACTGTTAGCCCTTAACAACAACAGGACAAGATAATGCTGGATCCCATAGAGCTATGTCAACTGTTTTAGTTTTGTTTCTACCATCCATCATTTAGTTCATATCTGGCATCTAGTAGATATGTTTTTTCTACATTAAAACGTTTTTTTAAATATATTTTAGTTTCACACCTGGTTTCTTGACTTTTCTCTCTCAAGAACGCCATTTAAACTTTTTTATGTCGTCCTCAAGATGACTACCTTTAAGGAGCCCGTGAGCGAGCACTTTAAAGAGGGTGGAAAGGAAGGATGGTGATTATTATATATATATACAAGTCTCGTCCAATGTTCTCTCTTTAGAGTTATGATATTGTGTTTGGTAGTTGGCGCATCGCTACATACGCGAAATGGAAGATCAGGTAGTTTTAATCATATTTCCTTCCTCTAGTCTTTTTTGATCCAAAGCCACGCTGCTAGACAGTAGCTTCTATAGCCCTGGAGAGGATGCTCCCAGGTTAACATCAACCGGGTCAGTTGATACTGGTTTTTAATGAGATTTTATTTCTCTCTCTCTCGCTCTCTTTTCATAACCTACTCCGGTGGGGGTTGAAAAAGAATGGCAAACCAATAAAATATGGTGTTATTGGTAGGAAGTGTAAGGTAAAATAACAAAAGGAAAGCCTAAGGGACAATGTGTGGGTAGAATAAGAAATATGACAAATAAGATATCGACCGAAGATGATCCACAAGAAATCTTAAGTTATATTTCGGACAAATACTAAACATACTAAAACCACTTGTACAAACTACGAAGATGAGTGTTTTATATTTAGGTCCTTGATGTATGCACTACTTTGTCTATTTATATTTATAGTTAGCTTGTTTGTGTTATAGAATTGGTTATTTTTCTTTGTAAATTAGATTTAGTTACATTTCAGTACCTAATCATGACCAAGTAGTGAGCAGGCACCCACAATTTACATTAATAGTAGCATTAAGTATAAAGTTGTCTCTTCACCACCTAGGATAAAGTGATTTTTTTTATAAAGTTTTTCATTGCCTTTTAATGCTCCAAGGAGTCCAAGCTCATCAACAATTCATTTCATTTCATTCATTCCCACAGACTTGAGTTATATGCATAAGTCGAACTCAATAACAGTTAACAAGAGTGTAAACAAGATTCTTTGGCAACAAAATGAATGCAGACAAGTTTCTTTGGCAAAGCAGTGTAAACAGGTTTCATCGACAGTTTACATTCAATAAGTAGGGTAATTTATTGGGCCAAAATGCTGCTGGATTGTACTTCAAAACTTATATTAAATTATTTTGATTGCCCTTACTTTTTGGACTGGTCTTTTTTCGCCCTTGTTTAGTACCCAAAATTTTTACATATACATTGCAGTTGTCACATAGATATACAAAATCTGTTAACAGTAACGACAATTTATAATATACTTAACAAGTATCCTTAAAACAACCATAATGAGACATTTCTGTTATTTAAATATCTGAAGTGAATCGTTACTTAATTCGTCTTCGAAGGGCACCTTGTTAACAGAAACACCACACGTTAGCAGTTTACCAATTTTCACATAATCTTATTATAATGGAACATGTTGTGGTTATATTCTGGATGCTGAAAAAAAAATTTACACTCTAATAATAACATTTTGAGTTCTGTCTTATAATAATGGAATATTTTGTGGTTATATTTTGGAAGTTGAAAAACTAGACTGAAAAATATTTTACACTTCACAATTAATATCAATATTTTGAGCTCCCAATTTGTTTAATGAGTTTGGAAGCGAAAATATTTAGCTTAAGGTAACCAGGAAATGTAAATCTAGCAAATAATGCAACAGTATACAATTTACACAGAAAGTTTTAAAGCTATTAAACTTCTGAGAGGTATTAAGAAAATTTAACTAAAGATGCTCTGTAAACTTTAATTCTCTAATGCACATAAAAAGCTTTTTAAAATTTTTTAAACCAAAATAGAATCTTATTAAAAAACTGAAAACACTATGACATAATGATGCTTTTTTTTATAAACTATTGGTGTAATTGGAATATTTTTTTTTTACTTGAACTGCAGACAAAATGCTATCCTGGGAACTAGAAAAATATATCTGTGCTAGTTGCTTGAAAATAAATTAATTTAAAAATTTTTTAAAAAAATTGAATAATTTCTTATTCGTATTGCTTTTTATCAACTAATGGTAACATATAAATACTTCTAGTTACCGCACTTCACATTTGCATACATTATGTGTGTGCAAAATTTGAACAAGATTGGCCCAGCCAATCCTGAGAAAAATGCACATTTATGTCAACATTTTAAGTTACCGAGAAATAAGATATATTTTTTGTTTGAAAAATTGTTATATACATTACAGAATAAAAATGAGTTGAGTATTCGTAATAACATAAAATTTTCATATTGATAATTTTACAAATTTCTGAGATATGAAAAATGTAAATTGCTACATTATTTACTATATTTACACTTCTTGGTTTCTTCAAACGCCGGAGCTTATGCAGACAGAGATGCGCACTTGTTTGTTTACGAATGTGGTAACTAGCAACTATGCCCTTGTGTGGGAAAGAGGTTGATGTAAACAAATGCTATGATTCAACATTAACTTCGTTTGTCAACAAAAACAGCTGTTAATGCAAGCAGTGCTGCATTCCTCGATTATGTTCATAAACAGTATGCCTAACCTTATATGTTTTACATATTTATGACATTATGACGAACAGTTTTTAAAATCTATATATTTTCCGTTTTAGTATTGCATCATTTTATATAAATATGTTTTTATGGTATATACTATATTAATTGTTATATATTATTTCGAAAAGTAAATGACAGAAATATTCTTTTGACAGTAATTTATTTTCCTTCATGAACCAGTTAATTATTTATAAAAAATAACAATTAATAACAGCACTGACTGACCAACTCGTTCAAAACGTGTAAGATTCAGAACATTTGTTTCCGACCTATCTACCAGTCGTGGACATTTATGCGGTTCGCTTTGTACTTGCCCAACTTGAATCAAAGTAAAAATGGTTTCTTAAAAATTAAGGTTTTAGCTGAACCATAAGTTGGTGCATTTAATGTTCAACTCTTCATCTATCACTCTTTTATAACTCCAAAATTTGGAATTCTAAGGTTCCAGGTATGTCCTAAATGCATTTATTTTTATCATGTTATATTCTGTCCAATTGAGTTCTTAACTCTTGTCGAATATCTACATTTCTTGCTTAATCTGTTCTCTTGCATACTTTTAACAAGTTTACTTAATTCATAAACCAGCTCATTGGACAGTTTTTATACCGGGCGTTAATGAACAAATTTCAGAGATTGCACAGGGGTCTTTGACAAGCGATTTGGTTTGGGTATTTATGGTCCAAAAAGAAAAATAGCAGAGTTATATGGTGATAAAGAAATTGAATTAATTACTCATAAATCAGCGTGAAAGCAAAATATGGTAACAACTTGCTTTACAGTGCTTTCAAAACTGCTTCGCCAGAGATGAAATCCGGATTTTCAATACGTCATCAGCTTTTTTAAGAATTAGTGCAATAAAATATCTTAAATTTTAGACTAATCATATGCCACTGAACAAGGTTAGTTGATTTATGTGTTACGTAGCTCAGTCTAGAAGAGGAAAACCAAATGACTATAGGATAAGATGATCGAAGATCGTAGGTTCCGATCTATTGGGCAGGATGTTTACTTATTTGAATTATGATGAATTATAAGATGTAAAAGTAAAGTAATCACGATACTTGAACTGGATAGCAATGATTCGTTTTCACTTGACGCCAGTATCATACTGATACATGCTCCTCTGTTTATGTAATTATGTGTTTTCATTTCCAATGGAAGTTTCAGTAGTCAATGACATGCGGATCTTTAAACTCAATGCAACAACTTTGAAATTTGAGCAGCCAAACCCCTATCTCAAATTTCTTGTCTAAGATCCCTGTTACAATGTGGGAGAATTTGCACTAAGACAACTAATAGGCCTATTGCACATACCCTTCAAGGCGCCGCCTGCAGGAGAAAGGGACAAACTGTAGTGGCTGCGGGGCTAGGAACCCCAGGAGTTGCCGCAAAAACCATCCTCGGTTTCACCAGGTGTCACTCGAGATGTCAATGTCCCCCGAGGAGGCTACCAGACGCTAAACAGGAATTTTCCTGCGCAAGCCACTGCCGCGCTAGCTCGCTCGTCCGACGCTCCGACCCTATAATTAAAGCTATGGCAATGGAAAAGCGGAAAGTACGTGGAATATAAATATCCGTTCCAACGTTCGCCTATGTAGCCTATGTAACCAGGAGAAACCACGAAGGGATTTGAGTCCGGAACCTCCCGAATGCAAGCGTTACCCCAGTCACCCACCTGTAAAGATTCCTGTACAACCTCTGAAATTATTGCGGTGTAATATATTAACACTCTGTATAACGCCTCTTCTCAATGTATTTTTTAATATTTCTAACTTACCAAGCATACAATAAAAGTTTTATTTCCCTATTCTACCACTGTTGTCATTATTTTTAAGGTATTTCAATTTTTTTACGAAATATCCTTAATTTTACTCAACGTTTCCAGAGATTCAAGTGCTAATGAAGAATTTATACACTATATAACATGAATTTTTTTTCCAGAGCTAATTTGATATAAGACGTCTATTAATTTTTATTTTTTTAAAATCTCATTACCTACCACTTACTGTTTCCCTAGAAATATTTTTGATCTCAACTATGTTCCAATTTCCAAAACAGTTTTGAAACGTATGTTTAGCAACTGCACACAGCTGTATCAGCGACTTTTCTTTTATTTCTTCAATTCAGCCAAATCATTGTTGGTGTCAACTGAGGGGAAAAAAGAACCTATAGATCCATGTGTCATCACCAGTGTTTATTATTTTCATGAAAAGTTGGTCCTCATCAGCTGCGATACGTACGTGTTTCGAGTTTTCCTGTCAGGGTTTCATGGCATGGTCTCACAGAAATGTGGTGCTCTTACGGTTATTCTTGAATAGTTAGGAGGTGTTGATTTGCACGAATGATTGCATTGCCTTTGGGAAAGTCAAGGAATATTCTGATAGGAGATTACAGTCACTTTTGAATCGTTTCTGCCAACCTTTGTCTTGTTCTGTGGTGTTGCCCAGTTACAGATACGATATGCCTTGAATATCTAAAAATGAGATGACAATAGCTTTCCCAGCTGAAGCAACCGCTTTTGGTTTTTTTGGTGTTTTTGATGGCGGAGATTTCCGCACAGGTCTTTGCTGTTTGCTCCCGGGATTGAACTGATGTAGCCAAGCAGTGATTACCTTGAAAGAAATGCCGCTTTTTCTTGTAACATCATCTTCAAACTGCATAAACACTTGCACGCGAATTCAGCGGCCTTGTAACCCACCGTGCACAAACACATCTCAAGTGCAACATTTCAGCTACCAACGTATGGGTGACACCCAATGGAATTTTTAGAACTTCTGAAAGTGTTCTTAATGTTATTCCATGATCTAATCACAATGACACCAGCCGCGATGTTTTCTTCCTTCCGAGCACAAACTGGAGCGCCGGGGGCACCTATCTTTGAAATTTATTGCTACCTTCTTTAAATATTTTACACCATCTTCGAGTTATGCTAAAGGGAAGAACAAACTGTCCACAGTGTCAGCTGAAGAGCTGTTGAGACGAAAGCACAATTTCTGAGCAGCATATTGTTCAAAGCGCATCGACTCTATTCGAATAAACAGTGTCAACTTGCAAAGTCTCACAGGTGAAAACCGGACGTGACAAAAACGAAACTATATCACGTGTACATTACGCGTTAAGCCAAACAAACATTGTTAAGTTAAATTTTAGCGCCAGAAATTATACCCGTAAAAATAATAATAAATAAAAACGTGGTCATTCATTATTAAAAAGGCCTTTTAAAACGTCTTTAAAAATTCAGCTTTTATTTGCAGAGGTGAACAGTATCTATTATACACATTTGTAAAGCTGAATGAAAATCTCTATTTGATTGAAAGCTGAGTCAGTCTGCCGCAGGCATGAAATAAATATGTTCGCCTGAAACTGCAACGGGAATATGAAAGGAAAATTTGTATAACATTTTTGCTTTTCTTTGCACTCAAGTATACATAGGGTCTTTTTTAACCAGAAGCTTGTTGACGTTTGCTTGTTTACGGTGACGTATTAATCTGACACAGAACGGTGCTCGGTAGCCAAGGCAACTGATGAAAACTGATTCTCTTTTCAAGCCAGACAGACACAAAATCGTTCGTATGACTGACTGGCTGTAGCGCACCGTGAAATAAAAATAAAAAAGAACAAGAATGAAGCTAGACAGCATAACCTCGGGCGATACAATTTGTAAATCAATTCGTTGTATGCATTCACATTATTAAAACACTGCTCTTAGCTATAGAGATGTCCAATATTACTATTTTACGAGCATATTATGGGACAACTGCTCGTTCTAAACGGAAGCTTCAACTTTTATTTGGTCAGGGGAGAGGAAAAAGAGCGATTTTCATGTTGAAATAACTCTGCTCGTAATATACCGAGATAAATTCATATGTTGCCTTCATTGGGTAGCACAACTTACTTGGCCGAGTAAACAAAACCCTTTCGCTTTCTCAACTACACAAATTAAGTTTCCAACCTCTCATCTCGGCGAACTGAATACGTTTTTCCACGAGCCATTTCATTGGTGCAAAGCACTCTAATTTTGATATTATTTTTGTAATTGATACGTCTTAACAGATAAATTTAGCTTTACTTACTACTTGATGCGAATTTTTTAACCACACTGTATTCGAATTATATTAAAAATGCCTTAGCAGAAAGCTAGGGGCTTTTATAAATTTTGTTAACAAATTGTGTTGTGTAATAAGAAAATTGAAACTTTGTTTTAATAAGTTGAGTAGTTTTCTTCATAGATTAAAAGTTAATGAGGATATAGCTTACCATTAGAATAAGCCTTAAGATATTTACAAAAAATTAGAAAAATGTTAATAATGCACGTGATACTATACAAAGAAAACTAAAACAAGAAAGGACACAGAAGTTAAATTCTAAAACAAAACAATGGCAAATTCCGCCTTAATGTACGGGTGCGAAACACAGATCCCTAAAATTACAGAACTCAGAAAAGAAAGTTCTGAGAAAACCGAACACTCTGCTCTTAATAAAATGAGCAGAAATCGGGAAGGAATTACGTGTTAATTCCATTAATAACGAAATAGAAAGATGAGCCGCCTGTATATAACACAAAGTATGGGGCAAACTTATCAAATTATGTTCGAAACACCACACTCCCCATTTTAAATTTCTGGCTTCGCCACCGACTTGAAGCATTTCCTTTGATAAACTTTTCTTGTGGGGTAAAGCGAATGCGGGCGCTTATGTTTAAAGCACATAGCATGCTAGCAAAATCTAAGCGACATTAAACTAACGCGGCAATTTAAGAGAGAACCGTCTGGCGGAAATTTAATCCTTTCATAGGCAAACTATTTGAAAAGCATGGCTATGCTGCAGTTTATGGGTAACTACTTGTCTTTTTACCACCTCCTTGGTCTAATGGTTAGAGTTGCCGACTTGGTGGCCCGGGTTCGATAGCTGGTACCTACTTAGGAATTTTTCTAAGTTAGAGAGGTCTGGAACGGGGTCCACCCTCCCTCGTAAGGACAGTTACCTGATGGAGAGATGACGTTCTTCGATCATGAAAGTCACGAGATAGGCGACCGGCGGGGTGCTGAGCTTGCCGATCACGCCCTCCCTTGCAACACTGCCCTCCATCAATGAAGTCGTAAGACGGAAGTAGAGGAAGCAGAAGTCGCTGCGGCAGGCTTTAGCGCCAATGAGAAGAACTTCTCTTTTTACCGTTTACTTATTACTATTTGCACTCCTGAATTTTTTGACCGTTCACTTATTAGTATGGCCACTCCTGAAAGATCAACCTTTTTTTTTTTTAAATCTGATGAGAAGTAGACTTTCCACGGCTTATATCTCAGCTAGGAAAGTTCCAATAAACGAGTTGGGGCTCTTAAAAAGGGGAAGTATAGGCATGAAAAATTAAAATCAACATATGCTGAACTGAAACAAATTTTATTGCATCTTTAAAAATACAGAAATACAATTATTTCTAATGGAAAAGTCTGAAGAATGGTTCCATGTATAGAGAAACCTGACAACTGAGGTGTCAGGTGTTCAATGCGTGATCTTTTTTTCAATCTTCTTAGTACTGCACAGTCCATAGCGTCCGAATTTTCTAAGCGTTTTTAGGGTATGCACTCTCACATTTGCATGACAAGGATATGCCCAAAGTTCTAGCAATAAAAAATGAGATATCTATTTCTCCTCTTCCTAGAAGATACCCATTGATCAGCTGTCTGGCTAAGTAAATGCGAAAAGCTTATTGCTCCATGCCGCCCCTCACATCATTGTGTACGAATTTACTATTGGCACATCTGGAAGATAGTAGAAAATCCATGCCACCACTTCATTAATTTACAGCCCAGGGAATATCATTCTTGCATCTGATCAACAGGTCTACACCACAACGTCACTGCTTCAGGACACGGAACAGATACTTGGATGTCATTTTTTCTCTTCCTGTTTACGAGTGTTAACTTACTGCTGAAGTTAGTAAAGTTACATCTTTCGAATAACGTCACCCGAGAGCAGTTATTTATCCTTTCAGCGTATACATAAACCACGTTCCAGTTTTTTTTTTTTTCTCTTTGGTCATCATGTCTAGAAGTCAGGTCCAACAAAGAAAACTGAATTGTGTATCAAAGTATTCAGAAGGTCATAGGTGAATAAAATTATCAAAGGTAACCAAACACTGTTTCCCTGCTAATGATTTGCAGAGATCAAAAATTACTTTGACGCAATAAACATTAAATCTTAGAATGAAACCAGTCTTGAAATGTGCTAAGCACCAAACTTTATAACCCCTTTTCACTGGTCAAATTAGCGTATATTATTTTATGTTTCAGCGACCTTGAAAATATATAATCGATTCATGCACAGACAACAAATTTGAATGCTTATACTCAATTGAACATGTTTCATTTAATGCTGCTATCAGTGGGCAAAACTTGTGGAATTTGTTATAGCCATGAGAACAGGAACATGAATAGGGTTAGAAATTAATCTTTATCTCCTTCATTCCTTTTGGGGATAGCTGTATTATTATTATTATTATTGTTATTATTGTCATTATTATTATTATTATTATTATTATTATTATTATATTATTTATATGTGTTTTTGCATAAGTTTCCCATTATTTTAAGATCTATATAAGCTACCACATTGAAGCTTTTACCACTTAGTAATGATAATATTGCAATAATATTATGGTAGTGCTAAGACAAAATGTGACGGCGTAAAAAAATAAATAGTTGGGGAAATAATAAAACAAAAGCAAACAATCGAACATTTTTTTTTTATAAGTTGCTTCAAAGTCATGGTATAATATTGAAAATAGATAAGCAAATGTCAATTATGTGCATCTGTATGCTGTAAAAGTTTCATTTTATTAGCTTTGATAGTCCTCGAGAAAATGGGAACTGAATTTGGTAAAATTAACATTACAAGGATAGGCCTTTCATACTTCCCTTAATTTCTTATGAAAATCATGTATTTCATACTCCCACATTTTCAAGTACACAGAAATGAATACATAAAATTGTTTCACTGCGCATATAGCTAATCATGTACCAATCTTATTAGAAAATAATATAAAATACAAACTCTTTATAAGAATGAACTAAAGCTGAAACAGGAGTAGGTGCAGCTATAGCTGCAGGTAGTCAAGCTGAAAAAGGAATCTGAGCACTTTTAGTTATCCCTGCCAAAACAATCAAAATTATAATAATTCCTAACTCACATAAACACAAATGTGTGCATCTGATATCAATTTCAACCAAATTTAATTTATTTGTATAGAACTTTAGAAAATTATAATTTTTGGGCAACGAACAATAAGTTTTAGCAGGCAACGGGGAGTATTCTTCCCACAAGATTTACAGTTGAGGTAATAATAGCAAGAAACTATGAACTGTAATATAAACAATGTACCAAAAAGGTTACTCCTACTTGCCTATGACATATGTGTAAATAATATTCACTTAGGTCGTTTCTTGCTATCAATTCCTCTTCTCAAGGCAGCAGTATCACGCACGGACGAAAATGAATGCTTATAGAATGAAAAGTATTGAAGATATGCAGTGTTGCGATATACCGTCAGTGAAATTTCCGTTTCACATGCTATAAAAATCCCTTTACTATTTAAAAATTCCCTGCGTTCGTCTACAATACCATGTTTGTTATTTATTGCTGTTGTACCTCACTCTTTGTCTAGTAAAACGAGATGGGTACCACCTTGGCGGTATCTGTTCAGGGACGGATCTAACACTGTGCATACATACAATATTATATTATCATTGTTGTTGATGACATTATTCTCTATTTATTATTATATATGAATACTTTTTAGTAATGCTCTACATTAAATCCCACTTTCTACAAGAAATCTATCATCGTCGTGCTTCTTAAACCCTTCTTCAGCTAACATAAATCTGGTAATTTATTTCTCATGTGTTTCTTTCTTCTTGTACACATTTTCATTAAACAAAAACATGTCATCAGTGACACGATAGTCATAGCAAGTTTTCTTCATACTACGCCTATCAGATTTTATAAGCAGGAGAGACGCAGCAGTTTCGACATGCAACCTATTTCTGTATTTTGTTCTTATATTGCTGACCAAAGGAAAAAGATATATTAGAATGCGGCAGTGACAAGTAAATTGGAGTAAAGTTGCCAATATTTTTAAAACTCAATTGTGAATTGAAATTTTCGCAGTCTTCAATTAAACCTAATTTTAGAGGCGACAGTTTTTCATCACCTTGAAGTCATTAGGTCCATAATTTTAAAAAGATGTAAATCAGTTTTATAACTTTTTTATAAATACCTACATTTCTTCGATTTTAGCCAACATCTCCCTCAACGCCTTTGGAACTAAAACATCCCTACGCTGAGAGATTTATTCCTCAAGATCGCATCCCTGCAGATAAGCCTTTATGCTTTAGAGCTTCATCATACTTTTGGCAGAGGGCAACACAAACTAGATGTAGGAATACACTTGCCGCAAGGAGGAAACTATTTTCTTCTTTTCTAACGAACGTTGAAAAGTTAGATAAGGCACGACTATCAAAGACCATGAAGTGATTTTTATGACGTTCTTATAGGAATGTTTCTTTGCAAAGTCACGTGTGGACATGCATTTTATCAAGGGTCATTTATAACAACCGTCTATTACGTCATGTGTATACACACACAGATCTGCATGTTGAAACAGTGACCATGCCAAAGGCTTTTTCAGTTTTCATTTCAGTCCCTGTAAACTGTTAGTAACAACTTTCTTTTTTGCCGAAACGTGAACAAGGAACAATGAAGCTTTGTTTCTGTCTACGTGCATGCAAGTCACAGCTTAGCATTGTCTTGCAGAACAATTACAAACTAACGTCTCTTTATCAGCATCACCGCTACACAATGAAAACGCTGCTTTTAACAGATGCTCTTTGTTCCCCATTACATCGGCAGAATGCGCTCATTATTTCCTAAACGGTGAAAACGTTTTCAGTTTCTTGAAATTAGAAAAGATCCTTTCACATTTCGTCCCATATGATTAATGGAGTTACATTAAAACTGTTGTAGAAATAAATGCGCTGCTTACGCGAAGGTATTGAGTACTATGTGCATTAGAAACTATAAACGCGACATGTAGACTGTATAAGTAGAAGTGAAGACTAACAAACAAACAAACAAACAAAAAAGTCAGAAAGGAGAAAATACACTGGGGAATAATGCAAGACAGAGACAAGGACGAAACTATTATGTGAGTCCCAGAAATATCGACTTTCTTCTCGTCCAGTTTGTTTCCCCCAGCATCATTTGGAGAATACCTGAAACAAGAGTGCTTTCCAGCGATGTTACATAAGGTGCTATCTACAGTGAGATTATTGGATTACGGGTCGATAGAGCGCAGTTGCGTACTGTTAGAAGCCAGTCACCAAGACAGCATAATGCATCTGCAGGCAGCAGCCAGTATTTAGTTTGAGGGAGGCTTTGACAGCGAGTGGTTGTGCGTTAGTGTGTTACTCGTTTTGTGCTTCGTTGGTTATGCCAGTACATTTGATTGGTTTGATTTATTTATAAATCCTTTTTAACATCTCAGGTCATTAGCCTTCTATACAATTCAGAGCGTGAAACGGCCGACAAAATTTGCTCAGAGGTCTCTTCTTTCAGGCTTGAGGTTCTTTTTCGTGCCGTAAATGTACGACACGGGACCCACGACTTTACATCCCTTCCGAAGGAAGTCATACTTAGGATTTTTACGTCCGAAAAGATCCATCGAGCCCGGCCGGATTTTGAACCCGCGATCTTGGGTTTAGAAGGCAAGCATGGTTACCACTACACCACCAGGACCGACATTATGCCAGTACATAAACATTGTCTTGAAGAATGAGTTTCTATGTACGATACATGTGTGAAAACGAACTCTTGCAGAGAAGTGGTAAGGAGATTCGCAAGAAAATATCCTGGTATCTGTATCACGTAGAGAAACTGTTCGCCAAATTGTGCTTTCAAATGAAGCCACCAGATGAGGTGTTTCACTGTTTCGTGTCTCAGCACGCTCAAAAGTTTAGTTGGCGAGCGGTCAGAAATGGATCATGAACAATGTGAGTATGTGGAAAGCAATTTCACCAAACTCCTTCAACAACAAAAGTCATTCTGAGGGTCCCCTTGCGAAGACTTAAGGGATGTCTAAGTGTAGGCCGGAAGATAGTTCCAGTTTCTTCTCAGCAAGTGGCCATACTATTATCTGGAACACCAAAAGTTTGCCTTTTCATGATCTTCAAAACACTAACAGAAAAACAGAATGCTGGATGCAGAGATTGTTGCTTCACTACGACAATGACTTTGTACAACACTTTGAAAATAATGGAATCGGAGTGACACTGGTGAACCACACACCGTACAGTCCAGGTCTGTCTCCCTGCTTTTTCCTGTTTACAACTGTCAAGGAAAAACTGAGGAGTTTGATTTGGAGTTTGGGAGTTCTGCGTATTTCGGTAAGTCGGTTCGTGTTATCCCTAAAGAAGCATGGCGTGTGGCTTTGATGTATGGTTCCAGAGGATGCAATTTTGTACCGAACTTAAAGAAAAATAGATCGAAAAGAAATAGACATTCTTGATCAGTTATGGCCTTTTAATTATAAGATTCCCGAAAATTAAATGGTCATTCGTACATATTCCCTTTGTAACGCTTCTTTGCGTCTTCATAGAGTTTTATTAATTGGTTTAATACTTAAGAGTATTGTTAACGTTGGTATTCTAATAAAAATTATAGAAATTCTGCAACGAATATACGTTTACGCAAAAAATAAAATTCTCATCAACTCCAGTTATTCCAGTTAAGGAATAACCAGAGGGAATGTATAACATAAATGAAAATACAAGTGTTATCATTATTTTATCAAACAGTGATTCATATAGGTCCCAATTGGGAAAATAAGGGAGGAAAATGTGTAAAATATAAATGGAAGGAATTAGTGAAATGATCCAGATAAAAATTTGCAAGGGAATACTCGGGAGAGACGAAGAGCAAGAAAATAATCTACGTAAAAATGTGCGTTGCAAGATGCAGCTACATTAAAAACACGTATAAAGTAAAATAATAATTGTGTAACATCGTAGAGTTTGGAATGGAATAAAGGGCACAGTACGCTGTTTTGTTGGGGTCAATGTTGCTTAAACTTACCTCTCATAAAACGTTTAAAATTGAGATAAATTTCTAAATTCCTCAATTGAGATTTTAAATAACACTTTAGATATTATTGTTATTTATATTGAGCTTCTTTACGTTTACCCATGAATTACACTGTAATATATCTAACATAATGATCGAAATATGTTTGCTTAAAAAAAAAAAAAAAAAAAAAAGGAACTTACACTCACAGTCAAGAATATAGTACCAGTTTTTCAGTTCTTCTGTAACCCTGAAAACCTGCCAGAAATTTAAAAGTGTGATTAGGAGAAACATGTGAATTTTACCCTGTCACTTCGTGCGCGTAATTAACAGCAAACCTAGTCCATTTGAAAGGTATTTTAACCCTAGGTGTAATTAGGGCGGTTGTAAGATTGCACATTGAAATAAGAACTCAATTTCTGTATGTACTTCCGCGCATATTATATAAGCAATGAAGATCTGTGTGGTATTTATTACGCGACGCACAATGAGAGAATGTTGCCCTTTGGTACTGATAACGACGTGATAAAAATTTTATAAGGACCGCGTGCTTTCTGACGGTTGGCGTTTTTATATTCATTGCTCTTATGTTAGAAGGTTTGTTACTTGTCTAAACAAGCATATGGCAAATATACGAGGGATAAGTCATAAGTCATGGCAAGAATACTTTTTCTCGCGAACACGGGACAACACGTAAAGCACGTTTAGTTTTGGAAACTAAACTCCATTGTTCCATAGCGCTAGTAGTATGAGCGCCGCCATTATTATATCAATGTACTTTGTGATTCAGTAAACTACCAGCTTTGCTAATGGGAGCATCGTAGTGTCATGCGTTTGCTCATTATAACTTCATAAATGAATGCTGCAGTAGAAAATCCCAACCAAATGCAAGTGTGATACGATTTTTTTGTGCAAAATATCTGTCAGCACCAGACATTCGTCGTGAATTGTGTGCTGTACACAGCCCAAACATTATGAGTGAAGGTGTTGTGCGTCCGTATATCCGGTGTTTTAAAGATGGAAGAACAAACATTCGTGATGGACCGAGTAGTGGTAGGTCTTCTGTAGTTAGTGAAGATCTTGCCAAGAAAATTGACGAAAAAGTTCCTGACAAGCCATCCATTCGTTATCTCGGAACTTTCTGAACAATTTCCGAAAAATTCTCGGACGTTTTGTATGAGGTTATCACCAAAACTTAAGACTATCGGAAATTCTGTACTTGGCGGGTACCAAAAATGTTAACGAGATTCACAAAACCAAACGAATGGGCTCTGAATTTCTTTCATGATACAATGTGGAAGGAGAACATTTTTTGAAAAGAATAGTGACCGGCGAGAGATGTGGGTGGCGTATGTGAATACTGAGACGAAACAACAGTTTATGGCAAGGGGTCATACCCAAACAAGCCGAAGAAACTCCGTCAAACTGTCAGCGAGGAAGCTTCTAGCCATCGTGTTTTGAGATGCTACGGGAATCTTGTTGTTGAATTCACTGTACGTGGTATGACAATCACTTCTGAAATATACTGTAAGAATCTGAAGAGTCACCTAGAATAAACTTCGTGGTATGCTGATATCGTGTTATGTTCTTGCATGACAACGCCCGCCCTCACAGTGCTTGGCGAACACAAAATCTTAGAGGTAATTCAAATGGGACGTTTTAGATCATCTCCCTTACAGTTCCGATTTGACTCAATTTGATTTCTATCTGTTCACTCACATGAAAAAGCGGTTTGGGGCCCAGGATTTTGATGAGATGAAGAGTTCCAAAAAGCTAGAACAGTTTGCCTACATTCCCAAACAGCTGAGTTTCATGCAGAAGGGATTTTCAAATTGGTGAAACGCTATGACAAGTGCTTGAATTTATATGTTGAAAAATAGTGGAAAGCTGTAAGGTATACACACTTTGATAATAAAACGAGTCATCGCCAGATATGTATTGATCGGAGAACTTATGCGACGCTCGTAAACGCCGTATTCACAAGCGCATGCAGCGAGTGCACACTGCAGTGGGCGCTTTGCCTGTAAACGTAATGGTCACAACCATAATCATCTTGAAAAAGAACGCGAGGGTAGAGAAGTGGTGTCCGGGTGATTTAGAAGGCATTGGCTCTTGTGCCTAAGCTCCTAGGTTTAAATCCCACACAACATTTTATTTTTATAAATATATATGTAAAACATTATGTTGCCTTAATTCCATGTTATATTTTAACTTAATCACAAACAAGTGTATTCTTTACAAATAACTAAATAAATACATGAACAGAAAAACTAATCTTCTAATGCGAAAACACACGAAATCAACACAAATTGATATCAGGTGTATGAACCCTCAGCATGTATAACTGCCCTCAATCTTCGGGGCTTAGATGATGTCAAATTTCTACAGTAGTGTGGACAATCCTCGTAATGGCGGTATTTCTAATAAAAGTTTAAATTATAACCATATATAAACAAGAAAGATGATTTCATAAATGCAGTTGGAACAGTTGAATTTTATAAATTGCAGTGGTCCAATATCTACAAGATAATGCTATTTCATTTTAATGTGCTAGTAGTAAAACAAGTTCTTTTAGAGATCAATTGAAATACGATTTGATATTTGTATATCAGTGAACATGAAACTCATTGGCGCTGCAGCTATGGAATAAAAGCAATTTAAACTTACACATTTACTCACAAATTTTATGAAACTGTTCGCTTTTAATTTTGAATCTCTTTAAGAAAGTAGCACTACATGTTCCAGTTCTTGTTTAAATATGGAGTCGGATATTAAATTTCAGTTCTTCAAGGTTGTGTGGGTTGTTATGTATACAGCGTCTTTTAATTTACGTCAGAGATAAAAGTTACAGGGGGTTAGGTCGGGGACGACAAATCCCTGCTAATAAGTCTGTCCTGCGTGAACACAAGCTCCTGGCTGTATATGCTTTGACACGACTCTGTTGAAAAACACAAAATTACGCTGCCTGTCAGTTAATTCTGCAAAAAGGGAAGGGGCAGAGTTATATTGACACATGCGTTAGTATGAGGGACGTTCAATATGTAATGCAACACATTGTGGTCAGTTTATCTTGGAAAGATATGAGTCATAACTTTAATAGTTTATTTTCTTCCGCTTGGTGTGTCTCTGCGCGATACTGCTGTCTCTGATGTCACACAGTGCGGGACAAAGCAGACAAAATCGTTCACGCGCAAATTCAATGCTAGTTATTAAGATTTAAATTATCATTAAAACAATGATCTATTTAAAATACTAATATGTGTATAAATAACAGAGCTTATCTTTTACTTATTTTCGCTTTTTTCCGCACTTTCCCTGCATATTGTAGCGAGCTAGGATAGCCTTAATTGTTATTTATTACAAAGTTGTGACGTACTTTCGTCATTTTCTTGAATTTCTATCTAGCTAAATCAGTTGGTACACTTGTTTACGAGTAGTTTTCATTTCTATGATTTTCTCTGTTTATGGCGTTCATCCTAGTAAATTTGTGTGTTTGAACAAAACATTTCATATTACATTCTTCTACCAGAGTTCCTTTTAAGACCGTGCCATAGATCGAGTATATGCGGCCTCTTCAAAAAATATCGCGAATTTTGAATTTCCGCGGGCTAGGTATATACGATTTTCGATTGTTTTGTGGCTTATGTTGGTACTCATGTCCTTCACTTATGTTGACAAGCTCGGCCATTTTGAATGTTCAGTTAATTTTGACAGCTATTTTGCTTGGTCGTATTTTGGCTCGTCTTCGATTTTTGTCTATTCCAAAAAATGGAACAAAGAATCTGTATCAAATTTTGTGTGAAAAACAAAATTAAGTGCGCGGATGCATTCCGAAATGTTGACTGTGGCATATGGTGAAGCTACCTTGGACCAAAGCAACGTTATCAGTGGTACAAAATGTTCTCAGAGGGTCGAGAAGATGTGAACGACGAAAAGCGTCCCGGAGGCCCGTGCTCGTCCACAACAGACGAAAACATTGAAGAAGTGAAGAAAATAGTATTGGCCAATCGTCGAATCACCGTTAGAGAAGTTGCTGAGGACAAAAACATATCGATTGGCTCGTGCCATTCGATTTTTACCAATGATTTGGGCATGATACGGGTCGCCGCAAAATTCGCACCAAAGTTGCTCAATTTCGACCAAAAACACCATCGCATTAACGTTGCTAAGGAGCTGTTGAACTCTGTCCGCGACGACCCAAATTGGGATAGAGGGTCATAACTGGTGACGAATCATGGTTTCATGGTTATGACGTGGAAACTAAAGCTCAATCATCCCAATGGATGCTGCCACACGAGCCAAGACCGAAAAAAGCGCGCAAAGTTCGGTCCAATGTGAAGGTTTTGCTTACAGTTTTCTTCGATTGCAGGGGCGTGGTGCATCATGAGTTCAAGCCACAGGGTAGAACGGTCAATAAGGAATATTACCTGGAAGTTATGCCTAATTTGCGCGAAGCAATCCGCCAGAAACGCCCGGATTTGTGGAAGAACAAACATTGGCTTTTACCATGATAACGCCCCTGCTCACACATCGTTGCTTGTGAGCGAATTTTTGGGCAAAAACAACACACTTATGATGCCGCAGCCACCCTACTCCCCATACCTGTTCCCAAAACTGAAGAGGCCCATGAAAGGACGATGCTACGCCACGAGATAAAGACGGCATCGAAGGAAGAGCTGAACAAGATCACAAAAAACAATTTTTTAAGTGCTTCGAGGATTGGAAAAAACGTTGGCACAAGTGTATAATATCTGGTGGGGATTACTTTGAAGGGGACAAAATAGATATTCGTGAATAAATAAACACTTTTTGAAAAAACACAAAATTCGCGATACTTTTTAAACAGACCTCGTATGCGTAGTTCGCTTGCACTGCAGTGGACACGGTATTATTCCAGTATTGCACTAGCGGTGAATGACCCGCTCAAGGCTACGTTTACCAGCTATGATATACTGTGTCAGTTGCTGCCTTCTGTTCTAACTGTAAAGAGTACAGCTTATTCTTGTTGCATCTTGCACAGTAACACAAATGAATTCTGGAAAATTGCATTTATAATGCTTTCAATGAATACAGTTTGGTCTATTGAACACCAAATGATGGCCAGAAGGTATTTTATATGGTGGAATTTCTTGCGATCAAATTTTTAATCCCATTTTCAACGTAGTTTTTAAGCAGAACACGGGGAGGATCCACCGACAGATAAATGTATATTCGTTGTCGTATGCACAATTTTAAGATTCCGGGTTGTGATGCAAGAGGACATCAACCATGCACCCGTGTACATCAGCAGTCGACGTGGACCATGTGCGCTAAAGCTCAAAATCCCCTTTTAAGATCTGTATCTGTTGCTTTGTAATGGTAGTTTCATTAGTGTATATGCAGTTTATTGAACATTCCGAGATTTTATGACTGTCAAAACAAGTTGAAGTGCTACTCTCAGTCCTCTTGACAAGGTGGAGCCATACACAGGTATGCGCTCCAGACAGTGGGATGTCTTTTCTCATTCATTCTGCAGTGAGATTCTTGCACCAGCAAATTTCAAACTCTTTGGTCTTCTAAAAAATATAATCCGTGGGAAAAGCCTTGTCGATGACAAGGAAGTCATACCCGTAGTATGAAGAGCTCTGAGAGTGATATCGCGACTGCACACATGTTCTACATCTATACTAGATACAAAACTTAATGACATATGACGGTCAGTCATTCGCTGTGCCTAGCTGCGTTGCCAAACTGTGCGGACGGAAGCTCTACAGATCAGAGCAAGTCTCCTTGCAGACTTTAGAAGCCAAATTTGCTTTTTATTCAGGATAAGGTAATTTTTGCCAAAAATGTGTGCTCATTATACACATATTTTATACTTTGACTGTTCAACACTTCGATTATGTATAAAAAAAAAGCAGATGCATTTTTAGTACTAGCATAAGCAGACACACATACGTATCAAAACTCATTGTGCAGATCTGTTTTGTTTGTATATACATCGTGAAAGAGCATCACATGACCCTCTTTGCTTAGCTGTATTTAGTTTACTGTTGAGTAGTGAATCAACGAAGATGATCTCATTAACTACGCAACATACAAACCAGAGACTTGTACAAACATGTTAAAAATGTTAAGCTTTTATAATTATAATGTTCCCCAAACTGTATTTTAAATATTTTTATCAGCGTAAAATAGAACTGCTGCCGGCTCAATTATTACAGGTAACAGGTACATACCATAACTGACAACATAGCGGGGCGGAAATTACACGTGATGGATGCAGCCTGCAGCTTACTTCACATGTCATTAATTTGAGTCTGCTTTATGTGGTGCAAAGCCACAAAGAGATACAAAAATAGCACTGTATAGTATACGAATGGAGGAACATTCAGGGTGTTTGAAACTGAAATAAAACAAGATCTTAAGGAGAGAAAAAAATGTATTGAACTATCTCTTGAAGCCCATAGTCCCATGATTCTTTTGCTCCTATCATGCCGAACACCATTTATCTCATAGTAGAGGGCATAACAATATTACGTTCCTGAGCACTCCAATAATGGCTGTTTTGGGAGTTTACGTAACAATAGAGGCGGAGAGAAACATATAAGGTGGTGCGTTCGGAATCTATCAGTTGGTAGAACGATGGACTGATACTAGTGCGCCATGCAAACGCTCCATGGCGGAAGAGTGTATATCGATAGATCAATGTTCGTTTACGACAAGCAGAGAAAGACGTGGCAACCTGCATGAACTATATAGTTTTTGTGAAAGGGAGCCAAAACTGCTGATATTCATTGACATTTAACCGAGGTATGTGATCAAGAACCTCCTGCACAGAAGACCGTTTACAACTGGTCAATGGGTTCGCCAGCGGAAGGGAATTTGCACATAAGAATGTGAGTACTGGTCGTCCGTCAACATTGCGGTTTCTCAGGAACAACGAAGTTATGCCTGAATTATGGCTGATAGGCACATAACCTTTGATGAACTGGAATGACAGATAGGCATCGTCCGCGCAACCCTGCATATCATTATTTACTACGAATTTAGTTATGAAAATATGTGCGAAAATTGGGTTCCGCGAGGCTTTACACAGACACAGAAGGACTAAAGGATTGAAGCCTGCTGTCGTCTATTGGAAATATATAATGAAGATCCAGGGTTTTTGGAGAAGCCCGTGACTAGTGAGGAGTCATGGTGTCACTACCACACACCAGAGAAATGTCTGCGGACAATCAGATGATCGCCGTCTTTTGGAACACTTCAGGCATAATGCTAAACGAACTGGCTTGCTCAAGGGCGACTGTTAACAGCGAGGTGTACTGAGAGACCCTCACTCGGCTTAGAAGCAGAACTCAGTAGGGAAGTGGTCGACAGCAATATTATGGCAGTGCGAGGCTTCCCACCAGTAACATTGCTGGGGTTTCTGTGTTGCATCCGCCGTATTCACCGGATCCGCTCCGTCTGATTGCGCCTTATTCGACAACATGAAGGACTTACTGAGAAGCAAACAATTTGCCATCAACGAGGAAATTTAGGCAGCCTTATACGAAACGATGATTTTGCGACACCATAATAAAATTAAGAAAGATGGCAACGGTGCATTGATGTGTTGGGCAGTAATATAAAGATCCCATAGGCATTGAATCATGTATAATTCTGGAAATCGAGTTTAAACCGTGATAGCACACGTGTAGTAGGAAGCAACAAAAATACATGCTGAGCTATAGTACACCCTACGGTGAAATATACAAGGAATAAAATCTCAATTTATAACCCAGAAGGGCTATAAGAGCACATTGCAACATAACTGAGTATCAGTTCCTACTTTAATTTGCAAAAACGTTATGTACCATTTTTATCTTTCGTTGTTCCTAAAAGTGAAATATCAAAATAAAAAGGATCTACCCGAGTAAAGATAACGCCGTAATTTGCGCGCGCACACACAAACACGCGCACACTTATCAGTTTAGCACTGCAACAATATACTTAACTATCTGAAGGTTAAAGAAGGGCCCAACAATAATACTGTTGAACTCTCCTGCAGCTGTAGGTAAGCTCCCATTCGATGCCATTGCACGTGGAATTTGTCTACTGTAAAATCCTAGAATGCTATTGGCCAAAACAAAAATATTATTGGTGCGGTCAGATAGAGAACCTCAATCGCTAGGCAAGTAAACACGCGAAAACACTTGAAAGCTCTGCTATTCTTAACGAACTAAATGTGGCAACTATATCAACCCGGCACCGTATTGCAAATATCCTTATCTATCTCAGGAAGAGCTGCTTCAACTTTAGGATAGATTGACAGCGTATTTTTTCTGGAGGTTTATCATCAATTTACAATATGCAGATATTAAAAATCATTGAATTATTGACGATTCAACAGGACGAAGGTGTGGAAGTATTCGAGTACAGCTGGCTGGAAACTCAACCCCACACTTTCGTCGAGAATGGTATTAATCATTTTCCTGTCAACTGGAGGGGAAAAAAATGTTTTAGCCCGGGAAATGATATAGAAAAATTAGATGTATCCCATTTCATTTCATTTAAATTGGTTTCCGTAAATTACTTTAAAAATCAAGTTCATATTTAAATAGAATAGATAACGATTTTTTAAAACATAAAACCCATGTTCTAACTGACCAGAATAAAGATATCGCTTTCATACTTTAAGTATGGAAGAGGTCAGACGCTTCATTTGTTTCATAAGAAAAATATGAAAGGCAGCGCCTAAATTAAAGCTAGGAAGTGTTTATTATGAACATAAATAAATAAATAAAAACAACATATTTTCAATTAAAATTATATTTGATTTTTAAAACACAAAAGAATTATGGAAAATGGATTGAAGAAATAACGTGAATGGCATTAATAAGTAACTGTTTTTATGTTTAATGTCATGTTTTGGAATAAATATGATGAGAGAACAGACAAAGAAGAGCGGGAGATTGATTTGTTGATTTGTTTTATTTTCGGACGCTCTTTAACAGCTCAGGTCATCAGCGTCCCATTCAATTCCGGGCGTGAAACGGCCGATAAATTTTGCTCAGAGGCCTCTTCTTTCAGGCTTGAGGTTCGTTTTCGTGTCGTGAATATACGACAATGGACCCACGGCTTTACTTCCCTTCCAAAGGAAGCCATACTTGGGATTTTTACGTCCCGAAAAAATCCATCGATCCTGGCCGGGTTTGAACCCGCGGTCTAGGGTGTAGAAGACAAGTATGGTTACCACTACACTACCAGGACCGACTAAAGCGGGGAGGGAGTATAGCCGACTTTGCAGCAAAGCTTTATAATTTGTTTTTACAAAGTTCACCCCCTTCGACATTTGCAAATTTTTTCAATAAAAATTTTTAAGTATGCTACTGCCGTTATCCAAGTGAAAAACGATAGCACCATTATTCTTCTACAATAATTCTAATTTCTGTATTACATAGGCGTTACATATATTCATTGTAAAATTATAAAAAGTAAACATTGGTTATGCATAATAAAATGTGATCGCACACTTTTAAGAGGTTTATGTTACCAACATTAGTTTAGTAATTGGGATCAATGATACTGAGCAGCGAAAATGAAAAGAAGTTTAGGGAGAATTGGGGTGGTATAGGTGTGGGAGCAAGGAATGGCACTTATGTTTACAGGAAGGTACAAAAAGCCTTAGGAAGTTTAACCAACAGGGTATAGAGACAGAATGGAGCGAGAAAACATCACTTGCTTTAGGCAACGAATTCAAAATCAGAGCAGCAGAGAGATGTATATATATTAACTCAAAACAGATCGGTTCTAGCGTGGATTTGAATGGATTGAGTGAATGGAAGGCGACTAAAATAATAGATGAGGCTTGGCAGAGAATACGAGGTAGTATCCAAAATATTCGGGACTAGTGCTGCCATCTGGTCAAAAACTTACTTTGAGACTAATGACCGCCGTCATCCTCGAAGTAATTCCCTTCCACACGTATACACCGGTCCCAGCGATTCTGCCATTTTCCAAGTGCATCTTGGACGTCATGTTCTTTGAGGTTGTTTAGCACAGACAGCGTTTCTTCTTGAATACGCTCATTTGTGTCGAACCAACATCCTTTCAACTTGATTTTCAGTTGGAGAATAGAGTGAAGTCGCAGGGTGCCAAAGCAGGCGAGTACGGTGGGTGGGGAACAACCGTCATATTGTATTGTATTATCGTGATGCAACACCCAGTTCCCTTGTCGCCAAATTTCGAGCCGTCTTCTCCGCATATTTTCACGAAGCCGTCGCCAAACGTCACAGTAGTACGTGGAATTCACTGTTTGATTTGGTGGGACGAATTCTTTGTGAACAATCCCCTTGGTATCAAAGAAAGCGACTTTGCTCTTGACTTGTTTCGCTTTTTTTTTTTTTTTTTTTTTTTTTTTGTGAGTTCGGGCTCTTCCACTGGGAAGATTGTTATTCTGTCTCAGGGTCATAAGCGTACATCCAGCTCTTGTCGCCGGTGATGACCCTGGACAAGAAGGTCGGGTCATCGGATTCAGCCTGACGAAGCTCCGTGCAAACTTCAACACGCTGCGCCTTCTGATCAGCAGTCAGCATCCTTGGCACAAATTTTGCGGCGACACGATGCATGCCCAATTTATCAGTTAAAATTCTTTGGCGTGTCTCGTAGCCAATTTTCACTTCATGAGCAAGGTTCGACGTCCATCCTCACCAACGAGGTGTTGAACTTCGGTAACAATGTCGGGCGTTGTGCAGCTGACGGATCTACCGGTGTGAGCATCATCTTCAATAGCTGTACGGCCGGCCCTGAACCGAGTATTGTCGGTCCTGGTGGTGTAGTGGTTACCATACTTGCCTCCTACGCCCAAGATCGCGGGTTCAAACCCGGCCAGGACCGATGGATTTTTTCGGGCATAAAAATCCTAAGTATGGCTTCCTTCGGAAGGGCAGTAAAGCCGAGGGTCCCGTGTCGTACATTTACGGCACGAAAAAGAACCTCAAGCCTGAAAGAGAGGCGTCTGAGAAAAATTTGTCGGCCGTTTCATGCTCTGAGTTGAATGGGACGCTGATGACCTGAGATGTTAAAAGAGCGTCCATAAATAAATCGATAAAAAAAAAAAAAAAAAAAAAAATGAACCGAAAATGCTACTCAAACACAAATGTACGGCTCATGCTTTGTCCCCCAAATACTTGAAACATTGCGAGGGTCTCCGTAGCATTTTTCCCGAGATTTTCACAGAATTTGATGAATACTCTCTGTTCTAATCTTGGATCCATCGTAAAATCGCCACACACTACACACAGAGTATCATGAAAAGTACTACACAGTCTCAACACAACTACCCAGCTGTATGAAACCTTAAACACTCGCTCATTAGATGTACTAGTGCTGCAACTTAGCGATACAAAACTCTACTGCAACTACTATCGAGATGGCAGCACCAGTTCCGAATATTGTGGATACCACCTCGTATGCGCTTTTTGTGGAGACAGAGAAACTGGCAACACATTCTAACGGACTGTCTACAGGAGGTCGATGCCTTCAGAGCTAAGTTTGCTAGATAGAGTAGGGATAGATTAGCATGTTGGAATCTGTTTGCACAGGATGACAATTAGCCGAAGCTTGGTTCTTTTCTATGCAAAGTGCGTGGAATTAGAAGCGCTTTATTGGAGAAGATGTGCTCTTTGGGCTTGAGTGTGTGTATGTGTGTTTAGGCGTATGCGTAAGAGCGTGAGTAATATATATTTATGTATGTATGCTTGTTTATGCTTCGGTTAAAAATGAAAATGTGTTTGATTTGAAGTGGAAATAATTTTTCTATGTGGCTGTGTAATGACTAGCATGTACGGTCAAAAGGCCCATGCGAACGTAGCTGTACAAACAATGTTTGTAAATATTGAGCAATAAATAACATTACCACTATCACTATCACGGGTGGCCGAGGTCGTTAAGGCACGGACTCGTGAGCGGGAGGTTTGGGTTCGAATACCGCCAGGACCGTCCTCCCTAACTGAGGTTTTTTCCAGGTTTTCCTCAGTCCTCATAAATGGCAAATGCCGGGGAAATACCCTAAATTTAGGCCTGGAACGATTCCTTCCTTACAAAATCCTTTCCCAATATATCATTTCATCTCATGTATCCTCAGTGTCCATCGCCTGTGGTGCCTCTGTAGCAAAAACGGGCGTTAAACACTATTCATTCATACTACCACTACTACTACCACCACCACCACCACTGCTGCTACTACTACTACTACTACTACTACTACTACTACTACTACTACTACTACTACTACTACTACTACTATAAAGGATATAATTAACAAGAAGAGATAAGGGTTATCTAGCGCTAAAACAGCAGCTCACAGAGCATAAATCTTTCTTGTATATAACTTACAGCTAAGTACCAGATGGTCAACATCCCCTGTAATCAAAGTTGCTTGCTCTAGAGAAGTGTCAAGAGAATTACTAAAGCCAAACATTTTTCGACTGAAGTTTCGCGTACAAACTCAGTACGTTATACCAGAGCACATACAGCACACGAAACAGAAGTCTCAGAACAATATGCGAAAGTAAATGTTTCTCATTCAGAAAGATCACCAACTTCTTTTCTCTTAACAGCATGGAAGAAATCTTCTATTCCTTTATCCTTGAAGTCCATAATTAACTTTGGGAATCATTGATGGTCTAACTCTAACGAAGTGAGACTATCGGATACCATGTTATATAATTGTATTTCCTAGTGGAGCTTTTTAGTCACTTCTTGATAACTTGATTTGGGATACTATCCAGGCTTATACAATCTTCCAATCTGAAGTTCATTTTAATGAAAATACTTCTTTTCCAAAAGCTTCATATTTCATATTTCATTTGTGCAATGCGAAGAAATGGTAAATTTGGCAAAATTTCAATTACATTTAATTTTTTTTTTCCTTTTAAAAGTTTTATTTTTGTGTAAATGTTTACGCCTTCATCTTATTTACTTTTTAAATACCTCACTTTTCTAAAATATTATCTAACTTTAATAAATTTATTTTATTTATCTAAAGATTCTCAATTCGTTTTTGCACCGATCATTTAAAAATGTTTAAATAAATATTCAAATAAAGCAGGTAATTCAGAAAGGGCACAAATTCAAATTTTACTAAAACGAGTTAGTGCCACAAATATGTTATATGCGTTGTCCTGCATAAACTAACCATGACTTATTTTTGCTGGTTTTATGTTGTTGGCACCACTGAAATTTATTTCATATATCCTGTATTTTCAAAATTGCAGTTTTAAATGTTGATAACTTTAAACATTTAAATGTTCATAGTTGATTCTTTAAAAAAAAAAAAAAAAAAAAAAAAAGGTATAGTAACAATATATAGCTTTGTTCATTATAGTAAAAGTTTAAGCATTAATGTCTTGTGATGAAGTAATTCCAACAGGGAATAGAAAATCTGTTTCAGAAAAATAGATAGAAATGGAATCGTCATTATAAAGCAAAAGTTAAAGATAAACGTTTAGTTAACACGCAGGTTTGCCCCACTTAAGCTCGGACGATCCTGATTGACTCTTCCACTTCTCGTTTTTACCGGTTAACGTTTGCAACCGCGTCAGTGCTCCAGTGTGTTTCTGAAGCACTGCTGTTACAGTCGGGTGCAATAGTCGGTCAATAATGGCTGTAAAATTTGCGGATTTATTATAGGAATACTTTTTTTTAAGCTTTTAGGTGTTCATTACAGCCTTTCAATGATTGTAACGGATGTAAAGAGAAGAGTTCTGCCATAAAGAAGTCGTGTGCGGGCCTTATAGCACAGCTACACAAAAATGTATTCCCATCTGAGGCGCAATCTGTAAAAAATGTAACGGATAAAGGTTGCGACCAACACGAATAAATGGACAGTGGCCAAGATGAGGACTACAATGACACAAGAAAACCCACCAATATAACGAAGCATTGCCAAGCGCACTGTAACATCTAAAGGCATAATCCATGAAACTTTGGAGCTAGAACGCAGCACGTTTCAGAGAGTACAACTAAGAGAATAATTCACCAATTCTAGAAAATATTACAAACTTTAACTACCTAGAAAAGTATGCGGGAAAACAAAGAAAAGTTCTGCAAGGGGTTCATGAGGGTTGCAGGTTACTGCGCTCAGCGACAACTCAAGATTTACAATGCATGGTGTTTAACGCCCGTTTTCGCTGCAGAGGCACCACAGGCGATGGATACTGATGATATATGAGGTGAAATGACATATTGGGAAAGAATCATTTTCAAGGAAAGACTCGTTCCAAGCCTAAGTTTAAGGTACCTCCCCGGCATTTGCCATTCATGAGGACTGAGGAAAACCTGGGAAAAACCTCAGTCAGGGAGGACGGTCCTGGCGGTATTCGAAACTCAGACCTCCCGCTCACGAGTCCACACCTTAACGACCTCGGCCACCCGTGGCGGTCAAGATTTACAGAGTTGCCAATAATGTAAAGGTAAATTCAGCCTACCTCCAAGAGAACATCATGGGCCCAATTTGTGATGAGAGATTTCACAACGACGCCCTAAGTGTTTGAATCTACCTGGATAAGGCATCCATTCATACTGGCAGATCATTCCTTGCCTACTACCGCCGGAAAGCTGCGGAAACGTTATCAATTTGAAACCTTGTAAAAGAATCCCAGTGAAGTCACTGGATATATCACCTATGGATTTTTGCGGATTTGGCATACTGCTTCTAGACGTCCCACCATGATCGAGGACCTCTGGAAAGTCTGCCAGATTATTTGGGGTAACACCTATAATGTTTCGTGGCGTAGTCTCCTTTAGTAGAAATTCCGTTGAAGGCGATAGTTCGCGAACATCACATCCAACACAATCGGTGGTGGCGAAAGGGAATCTCACCGTGAAAAAAATGTAACATCATTCCGGGTAAAGTGGAGCAATACTTCGTATGAAATCACAAACTGTTTCGGAAAGGGCAGATTGAGTTGCTTTGACATTTCAATAATCTGCATACAACCAGTTCAAATTTTGTTCTAAAGTGAAAGAAGAAGTTTTGTATTTTTACAGTTTATTGATGGGTTTCTTGAGCATACGTTCATTTGGGACACACAACTTATTTGTTTACACACAGAAGCCCGTTTGACATCGGTACACAGATGAGTGCTCATCAATGCCAAATCAGACCTCAAAGGACATTATTCTCAGTCAGTCCCACTTCGTTTTTCAATCATGGAGTTCGATACACGATTAACGAGAGGATGGATATGATTTACATTTATGGCAAAGCTCACAAGAACGACAGAGCAGCTTGCAACTTATATTGGGGATCGATATCCTGAAAATAGGCAGCCATCTGTTAGAAATTTTCAACGACTTGCAAATATGCTCTGCGAAATGGGAGAAGTCGCACCAAAAAAACACCATCCGATGAGAAGTGCTACTGGGGAAAATTGGGAATTAACTGTATTATCTGCAGTTGCCGCTAATCCTCACCGAAATTCCCGTCAACTGGAATGTGATTCGGGAATTCCACAAAGGAGAGAATTTAGGCGTCACAAATATCATCCATATCACATTAGCCTACATCAAACCCTTCATGGGGATGATTTTCAGAAGCATGTTGAATTTTGCCTGCATCTCTACTACGAAATCAAAACGGTAACGTTACCAACATAGGCAAAATGATGCCAGTAAAGTGAAAAACATTTACCGTCTTATTTGTCCAATATCACATCACCTATCATCCCTAGCTGATAAACGTAGCTTTTATACTGAAAATTTAATGTTCTTTCCATTCCCGGAAAAGAAAATACATCACTCCATTTGAAAAAATCAAATTGACCTTGAAGCGACTTTGAGAATAGCGAGTTAAGGTCGCTATCTTATGTCCCCTAAGAGGACTTCAAATTTTGTCTATAGATTTTTTGACTTTCCCCTTCCTTTTTGGAGGAAAATGGCCGCGACACTATAAATATCTCACTCTGTATATATCTTTCTTGCACTAATAAAACTGTACACAATGTCCCGTCTATTTTGAAGACTAGAACTTAATGATCTTTCTTAGACAAACCCATATATTATTGTAAAATTACTCACAAATAAGCACAAATGTGTTAAAAGCGTATATGATTCCAAATTTATTGATTTTTATAACTAATGATTAAATTAACTTTTGAATATGTTTACTTCACAGGAAGGGGAAAAGTTTCACTGGGTTATGTTAAGAGAACAATCACATAGTAATATTGAGAAGTTAAAGAAGTTCCATTCTTGTTCAAGCCCCAAAAATGTGTTTCAATATCTTTATGTTTGGTTGAGAATAATATATACCCTTCAATTGATATGTGACGTTTTGTACTTGGCTAACACTTTTTGATAAATTATCAGCAAATAATAAATTAAAAATATATCAATGCTGCAGGCATATAAACGATTCAATTTGCTAGACATGTTCACAAAATTATTCACTACATTTCCAGAGAAGTTGCTGTGTGATGCACTCATTTCTAGTCGGTCCTGGTGGTCTTGTGCTAACCATTCAATCCCGGTCATGGTCGATGGATTTTTTTTCCGGAGGGTAAAATAAGTGTGGCTCCCTTCGTAAGGGAGATAAAGCCCTGGATTCAGCGTCTCAAACCTGAAAAAAGAGGTATCTGGGTACAATTTGACTGCCTTAAATTGAACGGGACGCTGATGACCTGAGATGTTAAACAGCGTCCACAAATAAATATATAAGGCGGCGATTTCTTCCAAATACAAAAGATTTTAGCATGTAGTAGTGACGCAAACATTCTCTTGTATTTCTTTCTACCATAATGTAATTTTTGGGCTATATCAAACACTCTTTCTTAATCATTAAAAGGTAACGTCGGGTCCAATTCTTCCCCCTTATATACAAGAAGATTAATCGTAAAAACATAATGTATGAGGATCTCTAGTGACTAGAGATGAAGTAATTCCTTCGTAAACAAGGTATCAGCGTATGGTTGATGCGAGGGCGGTTGGAACCGGATTCCATACAGCCTGGTCAGCAACAGTGCTCAAAGTGAGCGAGTCGATTGGTAACCTGTAGTGCAGTGTTTGACCTTGGACGCTGTGTAACGTTCAGAGTTACCTACCTATACTATGGTTGAAGAAGGGGTTTCATGCTTATTCATGACTAAGGCAATTCTATTCCTCCAGTTAGTAATACATAGGGTGAGGACTTTTATGCATTAAAAGGGGAAATTGGCAATAAAAAGGCATTCAAGTATTAAAAACAAGCATTGAAATAGCTTTATATATGTTAGTGAGCAACGAATGGCTCGAAAAAAAAAATGGTTACAGAGAAATTTTGTTTTAATCTTTTCTGTAAGTGCTAGTATTTCCGTGCAATTGCAAATGGTACTTCTCACATCTGAAAGCGAGATGTCTCTTTATAAATAAATGAACTTTAACCTTCTTACATTAAACAATATCTATCCAAAATAAGATTATTGCATAATGTATACTGGCACTTGCTTATTTAATATCAATCCGCCAGTTATTGTAACATTTGGATCATTATTAATTCACTACCTATAATGTTTTACATGGTTTTTGTTCACCATTTCACACACATAAGGTATTCCAACACATGCCGTAAATAAACATGGAAACCAGAGATATAAGATTTAAAAGAATCTCGCCTTCTAAAACATCACATATATACACATTTGAATGAATTTATGGTTTAAAAATAACATGGAAGAAGAATTCTACTTTTATAACTGTTAGCTTGGTGATATTCGCAATGGTTGACCGTATTGCCCCAAGCGCTTTTGCGGACATTGGTATTCTAAGCAATTAAATAGGTAATATACACAAACGGGCAACACACGTTTAAATAGGAGTCTACAGGCACTAAAATGCCTTTTATTTCACAAACTTTTGGTCTTAAATAGAATTTTAATTTCCATTCCTATGTTTTAGAATGAAATGAAAAAATAGGCATTTTACTCTGTCCTTAGCTTAGTAATAAATATTGTAATGATGATTTTGGAGTATAGAATTAAACCGCTTAGTTAGGAGGAAACAATTGCCAGATACAAGAAGAGATATCGTGCCCTTTTAGCAAGTTATCTACACAAATCCCTGCCTAACTGTATATCCACAGTGTCAAAGTTATATCGTTAGAGTAATACTTGGCGTTTTCGATAGGGACACAAAACGCTCCGTAAGTCAAACAATACAAAGGATAAGGAGTTGTCTATTTCCAGAACGTCCCGTAGGCATTGCAGAAGAGCAATTTCCTCAGAGGTAGATATATATACTTATATGGACATTTGGGGAGAGAGAGAGAGAGAAGTGAAACAGGTGATAGTGGTGGAGAGAGGCATTGCGAAATGCTACTGCTACTCCATAGGGGCTTTTCGAACTACCGGTAGAGGGCTGCATTGATCCCCATTAGACTGGACGTTGCAAAAGCAACGAGTATAATTGAGATAAAATCCTTGAGGAGGCCCATTCAGGTCCGTTTTAATATCCAGGACGACTGTGGCCAACTTACAAAGGGCATGCCAACTAGTTAATTAGAGAAGTTGCTATAGCAACTGTAAATAACTGACTTGTAAATGATATTCCCTCCATTTCTCCGCAAGAGGTAGTGAACATTTTAGGAAAACAACCATAAAACTTTTTGATATATATGAAATATTAATAATTTTTAAATATGCCATGTTTTAAGATAGGAAGAGACCTAAAATTAGTTTGAATACAAGTACCTATTATACTATATCATCAGAAAATATAAAGAATGAAAAAGAACCAATAGGAATCAAAGATTGGAACCCATACATTTCAATAAGTTTATTACCTGCTCCGATTCTTTAACATAAAGAACAAACCGTTGATGTTGCTTGAAATTGAAGCTAAAAGTTATTCATAAACGTTTTGCATATCTCAGCCTTGGAAAATGCCCTTTATTACATATTATATTATTTATAAGATCAAGGTTTATTTCCGAAAGCAATAATATGTAAAAATTGCCCCTTAAAATGTCTTGAGAAAACTGAGTGATTCACTGATGTACGAACCGACACAGCACAGTGCTGTACTCTGTGTGGGCATGCATGGCTCCCGCGTGCCCTTGCATAGAGTGTATTGTGACTGTACATTGTTAATACTTTCCTTTACATTTCGAAACTCCCACTTGTGCAAACGTTCAAGATCCGCCCCAATTTCATTTAGTTTTCTTTTGTTTAAAATGTTTTGCAATCATGAATTGTATTTCTGGAAGAACGCAATTGATCAAGAAAGTACTGAACAAATTTCTCACACACACAAAAGAATTGCTTTCATTTCAATTAAAGTTTACACACAAAAATGAGTTGCTCTAAAGTCAACCGTTTAACCATATTCGCCAATGTATGTATACTGCCTTTAGAATATAGGAATAGGTTCAAGAACATGTTAAAGCGGAGCTGAAATACGGCAGTCGCTGGCTACGGTAGGCCCAGCTGGCGAGACGTAAAACACCACTTTAGTAGACAAGGTTTATGACTAAAACATTATATAATGTTTACATCTCTGAATATTTTTAGGTTTTATTTCAAGTCATGTTGCTTACTGCAAACAGTTAGGGTAATATAGGGTTCTCAAATAAAACTATTTCTACTGATTCAAATTAAAGCTACACGATGTAGAAAAATATATGCTCTTTCCTACCATGAATGTGATGTATGGCGTGGCTTTTCATCGCACAAGGCTGTCTAATTCACAATCTCCTACCTGAAAATAAACAAATAAATATAAAATTATTGTTTTACATGACTAGAAATAGCACATTTTTCATAAACATTTATTTATTCATTCATTTATAAATAAATATATGGCAAGTGTTAAGGCCATGGGGCCTTCTCTCTTCCATTCTATCGGGCAAAAAACTAGCAAAAATACAAAGGACAATACAAATAGTTATATAAAATACATAAAAAGCCAAATTAAATATATATATATATATAATGAATGTAAACATTACATATTTTAGCTGTTAACGATAGTGTTAAAATTCCCCTTGTTCTTCAATAATTTTTCTCGAGTATAAGGGTGAGAAAGGAGAATTAAACTATGTTTAAATTGCTTTATTATCCGACAATCTCTGACTTCAGGAGGAAGGGAGTTCCAGATTCTGAGAACTGACACGCTAAATGAGATTGATTAGAAATGTGTTCAGTGACGAGGGATAAGACAGTAAAGGCATATTTCGGCTTCGAGGTTGGGACAAGTATACGAATCGAGGGGCGATATATTGAGGAGTGGAGGTACGGAGGATTTAACAGTAGCATAAGGGAATAGAAAGTCGGGTTCTTTCAGAGGTAGCCATGACAGTTGATATATCAAATTTATGAATGTTGAAGACGAAACTAACACAAGCATTATGAACGTGTTGTAATCTTTCGATCTGCCCAGTATTCAGATTAGAGTACAAGACATCACAATAATCAAAGTGAGGTAATGAGATTCTTTTTGAGAGGTAGATCTTTTGCTACTGTTTTAATGTGTAAATCAAAGAAACTATTTTATTGCATGTATGGGTTACCTGGCTGTGCCATACTAGATCGGGGTCTATAGGGTTTTTTTTTTTTTTTTTTTTTTTTTTGCCGTGCTGGTATTATGATTGTTATTGTTGTTATCATGATGGGCGGCACATTATTTGAGTTTATTTTAAATAATGCACATTTATGTCCCACGACTATAGCCTGTGATTTGAGTTGATGCAGTTTTAGACCAAATATTTGTGTCCAAAGGGAGATGGAAGTTAGATCTTCATTTACTCTAGGGGAGGTGTGGAAGCAGAGCTGTAAGTTGTTGGCGTATAGGTGGTAATTGGAGTGTCTTGTCTCTTTAACAACGTCATTGAGTACAGCATAAAAAGTAGTGGTCCGAGTACATGTACCCTGGGGACCCTTGTCTTAATGGTACGCCAGAGGTAAAAACAACCACCAGCTAATACGCAATGCGGACGCTCACAAAGGTAGGAGTCGAACCAGGCAGTATAAATGAAAGTGTAATTAAATACATGTGAATATGGTGGTTTGGAATTTACATTTTTGCATATTTCTTCATATTTCCATGTCTTTGCTCAAAAACAATAATACGATGAGAACGAAGTAAGTGGATAACACGATACTAGGTACACTGTAATGCACAAGGAAGAACATGTAAAAAATTGGTTTGTATAGATAATCGTACTTCAGTTATAATAGGGTAAGTAAATAAATATAAAAATCATTAGCTATGGGTCTCGGCAGGTGCTTTGGCGACAATAAAAATGTATAATTATTCAATAGGCAGAACATAATATAATTAAATAAATATAAGGAAAACATTAGTTATCAGATATAATGAATTATAGAAAATAATTTGCGTTATTGCGCTGCTTTGGCAATGAAAATAAACGTATGTTAGTTGAACAAAAGAAGTTATTGTTACCTAGACTCACAAGAGGGGCTGATCAAACGCCGAAAATTGCACCAATCAGTGCATCGTCATGACAATTCTCGTAAATTTTAATGCTAAAACTGAGAAATCCATGTTATATTACGCATTTCCAATAAGCACAAAGAAAATGTCACTAGGCTGCGACTGTTGTGTTATGCTATAAACTTATTGATTGACTGATTTGATTTATTTACGGACGCTCTTTAACATCTCAGGTCATCAGCTTCCCATTCTATTCAGGGCGTGAAACGGCCGACAAATTTTGCTCAGAGGCCTCTTCTTTTAGGCTTGAGGTTCATTTTCCCAAGGCTTTACTTCCCTTCTGAAGGAAGCCATACTTAGGATTTTTACTCCCGAAAAAGCAGGGCTTTAGACAAATGCTTTAACTGTTTGAATGCTCTTAAGATGGAAATAATATTGTTACATAACTCCGAGTATTACTACTGTACAATAGAATTACAAAGTAATTTAAAATATTCATGCTAAACGGCTATCAGTCTTAAGAGAAACTCTTCACAACAGCGGCTTACATTATTTCCTCTCTTTCTTCCAATGTTACATCATTCACATGTTTTATGACCCCAACTTTTCTTCACAAAAAATGTTTCTGCGTTGTGAAGAGATTAGGGTTAAACTGTAAGTGATACAAAAATTGGCATAAATACAATGACTGTATTGCCGGTGTTACTTTCGTCTTCAACACTCTTTGTAGTAGTGCCCAGTTACAGTTGATTATAGGATACCCCTGAGCAAATCAACTGTCATGGCTACCCTTGTGGAACGCGTTGACAAAGAGTCAGGTTCTTATAATGCTTGCACTTGCAGACAGACAGATTACAATAATCAATAAAAGCGAGGCATAACAATGACAAAGTTGTCTTGAAAACTCTACAAGATCACATTTTCGTACAACAAGCTGCATGCTGCACCCTCCATTTAGCCTTGGCAACATCAGAAGCAGTGGTGAAGGCTGTGGAGGCGATTCTGAAGGACCTGTCAAATGGTTTCCAATATGTCTTTAAAGGCTGGCAGAAACACTGGGAAAGTGTATTGCATCCAACAAGGAATACATTGAGAAAGGTCATCAAATTATGAGGAGGGGATTAGGTATATTGTCAAAAAGAATTATGAGCACATTTTATTAAGTAGCTCTCTTATAACTGTTTAGGAAACACGTTATCTGTTTAATATTTCGTAATCTGCCTCGACTTTTTTACCATTATTTCCGTTAATTTTGTTTTACTCTCTGTCTGTGCTATACTTAGTGAGAGCAGATTAAATATTATAAAAAATCGTTGTAAATTATATTTAGTTTTCGCATTATGCACTTCTAAATCGAAAAATGCGATGAATATAACTTTCCCACAAGAAGAAATCAGTTTGCTAAATTGTGTGTGTGTGTGTGTGTGTGTGTGTGTGTGTGTGTGATTGTGGAGATTTCCATACAGAATTTTGCTGAATACTCCGCAGTTTCCTGTAATATCATCTTTAACTGCATGCAAACATGTACACAAATGGGAGGCAGCAATTTTCGTGCACAAACACGTCTCATGTACAACTTTTTAGTTACCAAATCCAGGAAAATTTCACTTGGCACCCAGTAAAATTTTCAGAATTACTGAATGTGTTCTAAATATTTTTAGACGATCCTCTCTCACAATGACAGCAGCGGTGTTAATGTTTTCTTCCGTTAGAGCAAAAACTGGAAATCAGAGTTCATCTTCCTTTGAATTTTCTTCCTCTCTCTTCCAATTTTAAAATATCGTTGAGCTTTCTATTATGAAGAAGCAACTCTCCATAGGTTTCATGTAACATTGTATAGGCCTCAGATGAATATTCGTTGAGAAGAATTTCAAAATGCTGTTGTTAGTCACGTATCAACATCAACTTTGCTATAGATGGAACTGAACATGTCTAATCTCTCACAGGTTGAAATCGAAAGTGACATCAGTGGAACGAATGCCATGTGTACATTATGCATTAAGTTTACAAAATATTGCAAAATTACATTTTAGCATCAAAAATTACGGCTGTAAAAATGATGAGCATTCCTTATAGGACAGCTCTCGTATATCGACACCAACTCTTGAGAAAGTTTAACAAATTAATTTTAAAATTTCTATAATTGTTTTTGCAAAAAATAAAGAAACTTTCATTAGATTCCGTAATATATTTCCAAACTAAAACATTTTATCGTAGGGATAATCGAACTTCTCGCCAACACAATAAATATAGAATTAAGCCCCTAGAAAATGAGATACCTATGATTCTTTAGGTTTTTTAATAGTGTTTAATGCCCGTTGTATACTACTGAGACACCACAGGCAGTGGACACAGATAATACATGAGATGAGATGAAATGAAATGATAAATTAGGAAAGGATTTTTAAGGAAGGAAACGTTCCAGGCCTAAGTTTGGGGTACCTCCCCGGAATTTGCCATTTATGAGGACTGAGCAAATCCTGCAATTAAAAAAAAAAACAAAAACAAAAAAACAAACAAACAAATCAGGGAGGACGGTCCTGGCAGGATTCGAACCTCAGACTTCCCGCTCACGAGTCCGCGCCTTAAGACCTCGGCCACCCGTAGCGGCATGATTCTTAAGAGTAGAACCGTACAGGCAAAGAAGTGGTAACCTATAAAAATATTGTAGAAGAGATGCTATATGAAATTTGGGCGTCGTCCTGTATTTCAGCTGGGATTAGACAACAATGCTTTTCCCATCTCCACGAAGTTCCTTAAGGGTATTTTTCCTAGAACGCGCAATATTTCTCTAATCCTTAGGATAATATTTATTTAGTAGCGCTGGCATTCTTTCACTGTTCCTACTGTTAAATACTTTTTTTCCCCCCAGTTTTCTCTACTACTGCATAGTTTAAATTTAAATTGCATTTATCATCTTCTTCTCATATATTTTCATTTCTTATTTTATCCTATCTGTTGAAATCTTTGACTCTATGAAGAAACTTCATCTCTGCATATTGTACTTTATTATCTTTTTTAATATTATCCACGATTCACTTCCGAACATCAGCAATGGTACAACCATAAAGCTTTTTTTTGTCTCTTCTTGTCTTATTTTGCAGCGTTTTTATAATATAACGCATAGATTGAAATTTGTATTTTATTTTCTATAGTTCTATCAAAACTTATAACTTTTGTTATTAAGAACTTCATGATTTTATAACACATTTAAGTTATTTTGTTTTCCTTGAACTGTAATACATAATCGAAATTAGACAATTGCTCAGCTATATTAATTTCTATGATTATTTCTAAACTTCCATCACGAGCAATTATCTTCGCTTTCTTTTTTCCCGTCACTTTTAATGAGCTTGTGAGCAGGTGTATTACAGCGATATTGCAGTAGACTTCTGCGACCAGGTCGCCCAACGTTGTGGAGATGCTGATGAAGGGGATATGGTTATGGTGCATCAGGGGGGACCTTAAGCCTATGGACTAACCAGACCATGGTCGCAATTGAGACCATCTTCATGGAAGGAAAATTTTCATTGCAGATCCAAAAACCAAACTCCCGGGCCCTAGGAATGCAAATTAGGAATTCTAATTCATTTAGTTTATACATCGAGCTTTTATAAAGCTTTCTCCTGTTATTTTATTATTATTTACTACTACGTCATCAGCATGCTTTAATAATTGGTTTCTAAATTACCTCCTTCCATTTTTAATACCTTATATAATTATTATTAATTATAGATCATTTATATACCTACTATATCCTTGTCTTATGCACCTTATTTATTGTTATTACTTATAATTTTATTGTTATTTTTGTGTCGTTATAAAATCTGTCAAGTTTTTTAATAATATGTAAAGTGTATCCACTCATTGTTTACCAGCCTATTTTTATTTACACAATCAAAATGCAATCAACATATTCTAAAAATACTAAATCTACGTTTATTCTCAAAGAATTCCATTACCAGTAACAAGAAAGCAAGATTGTGTCACATAAAAAAGCAATTACACCTCGTAATTAGAAACAATGTGTCCCATGTATTCTTCTTTCGCTAAGCTTTGCCTCATTTCTGAAATGTTGTATGCCATTTTTGCATGCTATCGAACAATGTTATCATTCACGTTTCCTTTTATCCTGTATTTACAGATTTTATTTTCATTAATATTTGCTTATTTTAATTAACACTAGCGAAATTAGTATCGGCACTGAGTGCAATAGCGTACTAGGTTCAGGACCTGTGAAGAAAATTTATATATTTGAGGCAACACCTTACTGTACATAAAATTTGGTAATCGGAAGATTCTACGGTAAAGTAATAGACAGTAATTATGTGATTGAAGTTCCAAATGGTTCTTTAGAAATTAACGTTTAAAGCTTAATGCTTGCTTAAGATTATTTACATATGACCAACCACGGGTAGAATTCACTCGCTACATTTCCTAAACTTTATAACTTTTAGCTTTGCGTGGTTGCGAAGTAAAAACTATTTTTCATTTTAATCTATCATTATCACAGGGATCTTTAAGGAAAAGGAAATAATCTCAAACAAAGCAATTATTTACCACATCTCAATGTTCTCATATTAAATTACCTCTTACATCTTGCTTTGTTATGACTTCCCGGAGCTGATGTTTCGTCCACATCCTATCCTTCATTCGTCTTTCTTCTGAATCCTGATTGACGCCGCGCTAGGCTTCAAAGATCATTCTGACCTTCCTCTCTGCTTATTCTTCCTTTTCACCCCTCTGTATCCTTCCCCATCATTATTAAATAAACTGTATTCTCTGCCCAACTGTATATAATCAACAATATATAGCAATAATGCATTGACAATGCTGTAACAAAATATATAGAATATTTCGTAACATTATCAAAGCATTATTACTGCGTATATTCGCCATATCATTGTTTGTTTAGTTTAAAATATACCTATAGTTTTTATGTATTTCAAGAAATCTTAGCATTTCTCTGTGTATTAAAAGCATAGGCTCAACTTCGAAACCTGACAGATGTTTCAAATCGTAATTTGCTCCAGAGCATTTAATGCAATACTGATTAGTTTTACAGCTTTTCTTTTAATCACAAAAGGCACCATTAAGCTCCCCTTAAGGCTTATGGTTATTAGTTAACACTTTCGATGCCTGAGGTGCACGAACTTGATGTGGCAATATTTAAAATACGAAGAATGACTCTTTAGCTTATGAGGGAGAGCGTATAAATAAGTTGCATATATATATATATATATATATATATATACATGTGTCATGACTTAAATTAGTGCGATTTTGGTGGTTACATAGCATAAACAGAAACCATGACTTCCATAATTACACAAGTCAATTTGAATAAATTTTAAGAAATTCAATAAAAGCTGAATAACTCTACTGACAACTTAGAATTTAGATGATTTTTTTCTAATAAAAGTTTGTTTTATTATAAACATGATTAAATATCAAAATAACGATAACTTCATATGTTTGTCCTGTAATAAATTAATGAAAATTCTGGATTTCTCTTATTGGAACATTGATCCCAGATATTGAAACGTTGATTTGAAAGAGGAACTGCTAATTTTGCTATGTTTAAAAAAAAACACACTTTGAGTAATTTTAGTATATTTTATCAATAATATGACAGAAGAAAGAAAAAACTTAAAGCGCATTTTTCTTTCTTTCTCTTTATTGAGTCCACAGTTCATATTCTCAACATTAGGAACCTGATTCTTAACATACTGGTTTAGGTTTTTTTGAAAATAATATTTCTTTTCAGGCAAAATGCAATAGTATATTGCAATATCTATAGTTCTAGCAGATTTCATGGACATTTCATTTATGTAAGGTCTCTCTCTCTCTCTACTTTTCTCTTTTGATATTCAGTTTTTTTATGAGTCACTTTCCATTTTTCTAACTTTTTAACATCGGGAACGAACTTCTTAGCTTTAGAGAGAAAATGTTTTTAAAATCCTTAATTTCACTGTTGTACTTTAACAACGTTGGCTTTTTGGATAAGTTTTGCATAATGCTTATCCATCATCAGTTGTGTATACGACAAACTGTTTTGTTTACTTAATCATTTGAGCAAAGTCCCGTTTGCAAGCCATTTATGAATGCCCTTTCTTGAGGTACATATTGTCGCAATCCACTGCAGAGTCTAGCGGATAAATATTATACTGTAATAATTCACTATCCATGGGCCGGACTAGGAGCGTAGGTATAATACCTATCTACAGGAATTACAGCAATCCGTACTTAATAGAATTAAAACAAGAGAATAATTGTCCGAAGTGTGCTATTAAAAATATAAACATTTCTAAAATTCAACCATAATTGTATTATCTTAGCAAAAACGTTCTAATCTGGACTTGCCCGTCGTAAAGGGGGCCATCCTTGGAGCATTTGGTGCAACATCCAATCTCTTCTAGTTCCAGCAAGCACTCGACTCACTAGAACCCGTTGAAAAAACGTTACACGGAGAATATGCCTGGTACAAGTCACGCTTCTTTCCACGATCGGCAGCGGAGAAAATCGAACTCCTCTTCACCGGAACTCTACTTTTCGCCTCCTTAGTGTTAGTTTGGAGGCGTGACTGCAACAATGCAAACTGTTTCAGCCATAATACCATCTAGAGGCAGAAATGGTACGCATCACTTATATAGCTTGGCGCAATGTAGAAGGAAACACTGTCTTAAAAGCGTAGGAAAATAATAAATTTTCATGTAAAAACAGCAATTTAAAGAAATGTCAATTGTGGGTGCTCAAAATAGTAATGAATGACTCATTTTATACTATGGTATTAAAGGTAGTTAAATAGTAAGAAAAATGCAAAGAAAATCGTAAATTGTGTGAGCCAATGGTGCTTCAGTTAAGCATTTGTAATTTATGTATTAATGCTATAGGTGTGACAAATATGTCACAACTGTTACTTTAACAATTAACCTCATTTGTGACTTGTCTCAATCGTATGGTCGTAACGCACAGAAACAAGCAATCTTCGTTGCCAAAAATAGTATTGTAGGAGGTATGTTGCTAATCACACGAAAGCAAATGAGAAACAGTAATGTAGCATTGTAGCACGCAAAGGAAATGCAATTAAAAGAGAAATGACATGCGCTTTTAACAGTTTAAGTTTTTGCATGTATTCCGAACTGAATAAGAGAGACATTTCTTAATTTGAGTAACCGTACGTCTATCACAGGGATCTTGTTGGCTTTCGTTGTATCAGGTCTTGCAAGGGGAATGTGATGAGATGCTTTTTCTTTTTCTTTATTTTTTGTGGCAAAGAGTATATTTGACGTGAGGCTAGTGTCCGTTGTATCAGGTTTTGCAAGAGGAATAAGATGAGATGCTGTTATTGCTTTTCCATCTTGCAGCAAAGAAAGCGCGATGTAAAGTGTCCGAGATACATTTTATGCAAGACAGTGACATCCACTGTAAATGGAAATGAATTTGCAGTAAATGTAATACATACATATATCGACACATCCTCGTTCGTTGATTCCAGTTGGCTTTAATGATGCCCAATGTTTCTTCACAACTTCAAGTTCTCTTGTTGTGGAAATCTCCTTAATGGCCTTTCTAGTTTTCTCACCAGTATTAAATGAAATATGTCCAAACACAAACAGCATATATCAATTGCAGCTTCGCTATGAACAGCCTATAGCATATCCTGAAGATATTAATGACTTTGTAATAGACACTGTAGATGTTTCTGTTCTGAATGAAAATTCTAGCCTTAAGGGGCAGGAAAATATCCAAATTTCCTGCAAACTAGAGACAGGTCTTCTCAGTGTTTTATTGTATTCTTGTTCCTTCTCACTTTCCAGGCATTCGAACTGTTTTGATGCAGTCATCATGTCAAATGCGCCATACGCCACTGACGCCGCTCATACCAATGATTCACTCAAACACTCATCTTTTCCCCTGGAATAGAAGACACTTTTGACCACAATATAAGCTAACTGTCTTCTACTTTAATTAACTTCCTAATCCGATTTCTTTATTTCCAAACGTCTGCTCCTATTTACGATGCAAGTGTTCCTAAGGAAATGATAACCTTCATACCACTTTATCAACTCCACTACGAGTAGAAATAACGAAATGATTGGGCATGTTTAATAACATGTTTCTTATAAGAATAATCGTATCACTCTTAAGTAACTGGATTCGAGCATCTGGCAAGGACAGCCAAACGCTCTTTAATTATCACGTGTCTGCTTCGACTTTTCTTATCGCTGGGAAAACCATTTATACCTGCAAAATCACTATCTCGGGGACATATACATCTTGAAGTGTCCAGGCTACGTCATACGTGTCTCTTGAACGGAGTATCCTTATTCCTTGCTACTTTGATACTTTAAGTATCATATCATGATTCCTCTACCCGGGACTTAGAAAGTCTTAGAGGGCATCTCAATTCCCTCGTTAACTTTTCTGCATTCATCATCATTATTATTCTTTTGTAAACAAATCTCTTACTTGAAGGAACTCAACGTTGTATTTTAATACTTAAGCGACCAACCTATTCTTGCCGTCTTCGGCTTAGCGCTCGGCCATCTCTGTGTCTTCGCCGGCATTGGGACGCGAAAATCACTAGCAAATAATAATAATAATAATAATAATAATAATAATAATAATAATAATAATACAGTCCCTTATAATAATATTAACTCACACAACACACTTTGACTTCACGCCACGCTACAATAAACACGAAAAATAGAACAGTGGACAACGCAATAGTATTCACACTTCCAACACGTGTCCAACGCTAAGGAGGCGAAGTTTAGAAGGTGGTGTTCGGTTTTCTCCGTTGCCGATCATGAAAGGAGGCGTGACTTTTACTAGGCACAGTCTCCATGTAATGTTAAGTTTGAAAAACGCCACGCATTACCCTACTCAGCATGCGCAGACTAACTTATCCTCATGAACAAGTTCCCAACTGTCACTTCTAAATCCTAACCGACTCAATACTACAATACACTTACTAGTCCCCTCTCCATATTGTTAAATGCCGTATGCTACAATATAATGAATGCAGTGAAATTCACCATGATAAGTTTGATAACTGGAATGCTTAACAATAGTGTTATTTCTGAATTATGTGACTAAGTTTTTTTTTTATCTATTTCTACTTCTCTGCTTCTTGTTATTTTAGTTGCATTTTTCCAAGATTTATTTTAATTTTCATACATGACTCCTACTGTGTTTTTATGGAACCCGCTGCTTTAATAATATACACTAAGTCAAACTTTGTGGGATAAAATCTCTGTTAAAAACACAGTAACCCAAGCAGGATTCGAATTGTATTCTGCGTTTTTGTACCTGGACTATAGCCCAAGACCTGACTGACTCACGGATTGCATTTGCAGGGTTTACCCGTGCCGGGATATCTTACCCATCCGCCACACGAAAACCCGCCTTTACTTCTTTACTTCTACTAGAATTTGAGGCGCCACACTCAGTAACGATTAATTTATCTCTTTGGTCGTGTAATGTTTGTCTGCCACATTTGTTCGGTGATGTCTGTTTTGTTATAACATTTCTTCAACAGTTCTATAGTAGAAAAAACTTCACAACTGAAAGAAACCTCATAAAACACATTGTCACTTAAACCAGCTATACAATTCACTTCATATGCAAAGAACTGACTTGATGATCGATTTTGTGTCTTGCGGAGTAATCTTGTTTACAAAAGTTGCGGATGAAACCCCAGAGATATGTTTTTGTTTGATTTTGTACAGTAGTTTGTTACGACTAACTTATAGGAACTACTTGGGATAGAATATGAAACTTTCGCAAGCATCTTAAAGTAGGAGAAAAAAAGAAGAAAAAAAAAAAACGCATCCCTAATACAAGTCTTTTCTATACAAAATATACTTTATACCTAGATGGAATAAAGGCGGCTTCTCTAAGAAGTTGCTGGTTTGCGCTACCCCATAACATTTACGTTTACAATCAACAATATGCAGCCTAAAGATTCATCGATTTCACTGGCTTGGAGAATTAATTAAAATGTTACTGTATGAAAAGCATATAACAAATACTTTTTCTAAAGGTTATTACCGAGTTCTCTTAATGCAAACATAATTCCCAAACACAGATTAATATTTCACATTTGCTATCTTCACGACGATGCTTTTGTTAAATATAAAACATATGCATCGTTATAAATACAGTTTATTTGCTTCATTAATTTACCCTTTTATTTTAAAACAATATAAAGAAAATTAAACGCAAGAGCGCTTTATAAATTTCGGATTTCAGGTATACTCTTATTCCTAATGATCCAATTTACCTAATTTTCAAAAATTAATGTTTCATATTTTATTTAAATGATATATACCACTTTTTTATGAAGAAACAAATATTGGTGCCACCACTTGAGCGAATTTTAAAGTTTGGGTTTCAGATAAACCCACACACCAATTATTTTATTTTATTACAATGTTATATACCGAGTTTCGATGCGAATAAGCAAATATTAGTGCCGCTAGAGTATTTTTAAATTTTGGATTTCAGGTAAACCCCCACTCCTAATAATCGGATTTCACAGACTTTATGAAACTATTTTTCTTATTCGACTTAAATGTAATAAGACGAGTTTTGTTGTAAAAAAAAAAAAAAAACAAATAAATATTGGTGCTGCTAGAGCGCTTTTTAAATTTCGGATTTCAAATACACCCCTACTCTTAATGTTCTAATTTACCCAATTTTCAGAAAATACTTTTTCTTAGTTTATTTAAATGGTATATACCTATTTTTTTCTGGGAAGAAACAAATATTGGAACCGCTAGAGCGAAATTTAAATTTTGGGTTTCAGGTAAACTCTACTCCTAACGACCCGATTTTCCTGATTTTCAGGACCAATTTTATTATTTTATTTAAATGGTATATACCGAGTTTCGTTGAAAGAAAAAACTGAAATTGCGACCGCTAGAGCGTTAACGGACACACGCATGCGCGCGCACTAACACACACACACATACATACATACATACATACATACATACATACATACATACATACATACATACATACATACATGTACAGGTATTTATACATTTTTTCATTGTAGGTGCCTAGTAGGTACAATCGATGGAGAATTGCGAGAGATTATTCAAAAATCGTTCTATGGGTACAACCACAATAGCATTTATGGACCCAGTATACTTACTGTCATATATTAGAAAACTTGCAGTTACTTCAATATTATGTGGAAGTAACTATGCTGTCATGTAGACATTCTCCAGTAACGAAAATCGGTCATTTCGTCAGTAGTCAACAGTTGTTGTTGTTGTTGTTGTTATTATTATTATTATTATTATTATTATTATTGTTATTATTTTGTGTTAAATGAATGTAAAAAAAATGAGTACTAAACAAAGTTTACGTTCTAAGCATTTTTCTTTGCAAGCATTGGAAGGAAAAAAAAAACTGGGTAGACCAATCCGAGTATTAATTTGATTACAAATATGATTTCCAAACATAGGAAGTCCGACTTCATCCTGCAGATTTCAAACTTTAATTAAAAGATTATCGATAGATTTGTTACCATGAAAACCGGGGAGAACTTTTTATAAAGGTACATTACTACGGTTGGGAGCTGGAGAAATGGCTAGTGAGTGGAATGTGCTAACAGAGGAGTGTATTGTTCATGGGTAGCGCACATATGCTTGGACTATGATGCGTTTAGAAAATACTGACCTACTTACAGGCTGAAGTTAATGTGCTCTAGATTTCCTAACTAAATAACGAATTAATAAAATACAATTGGGTACCCATTTCTGAAATTTTTATCTGCCCTGTTTATTCTCTGGTAGATGAATGGTAAGATCAGAGAAGCCTTCATTTTACAGCAATGCAAAATATGTCCAACTGTTCATTGTTAATATAATGCACTTGTTAGCTCAATGACGCCCAGCAATAGAATGAACCGCCCTAACTACTTGAATAGATGATACAAACACAAGCGTTTGCGTGTAATGTTTTGCTTGGGAGATACAACCATCTCTCCAGCTTCCAGCGGCATGATTTTTTTTATTATTTTGTGAATATTCAGCAACGCGGTAGTGTTAATCCTAGTTATTAATCTTTTAGAATCTTACAATCTATATTTAGCAATAGCAGTAATAAAGTTGTGCATTCCTGGTTTATGCTGCTGGTACCCGCTGCTTGTTGAAATACAAATAAGAAATATTACCTCTTCAGATGTCATAAAACATCAGTATTGGTGAGGAAACTAATTACATAATCCCAAACCAAGATTTATTTTTTAATTGGGCAACTATATACTCGTAGTTTTAAAAGCTATTGCTGAGCTTATTTTCTTATTTAAATAGAGACGATTTTTTTTTTAATTATGGTAAAATCGAGGGCTAAGCTTGTCTCTGGCTATAAAATCAAAAAGGAGGGAAGGAGAGAGAGAGAGGATCCTTTTAGACACGGCGCCAGATGCAAACCCTGTCACAATTTTGTTGTAATATCAATGTCCATCGTATTTACTTTATCGTAAGTGGAATTGGTATAAATTATTAATGTTCAAAAGGGACATTATTATTGGTTTTATCTATAATAAAAGTAATAATCCCATGTCTGTTTAAATCTAAGTATTCAACAATACAAAATTTTTCTTGGGGATGAATTGTGCATATGCAAAAGTGTCAAGTTGCGCCTTCTCTATATTCACTTCAAAATCAAAGTAGTTCAAGACGAAGTTTAAAAACCGATATTTTCCAGGAAATGTTTTTAACAATATTTGATAAGCTTTCCCATTATGTTTCTCAGAGTTTGAGGAGGTAAAGTCAGTAACTGTTGTATTTTCAGCTAAACGTGTTATCAGAACGTCCTTGTTCTGTGCTTCCTGCTCTTTGGCTAAAACTTAATAGCTCGATAACATATGGAAGGACGATCCTTCGCAAACCACGTCGTGGGTGGTCCTCTGTGCCGATATGACGTTATCAGACGTGCTATTTGTCATGCAAGCGGCTCTTGTGCGTGTTACAAACGAGGCTGCTTGGCGGGCAATGTTTGTTTATCTCTTGTGTTCCTGACCTGCTGATAGCGATCCCAAACTCCATGCAAATGGCAATTCATGGATAAGAATATGCGCCTTACATAATGACCAGAATTCACCTCACCCACTCCTATTGTTGAAAGTGGCTTCTTGTTCCTTTAACTGATCATTTGTGTATTTGTTTATGCATTGTTATGCTATTACAGCTGCTACATTATACACAACCACTGCGCACCAAACTGTTAGTGCCACGTAGTGAGGAGAGGTAAAACTATATAAAGCAAATGCCATAGATGGCGCTGATCACTAGACAAGTGAGGTTAATCGTTAAAAGTAACACATCTTTGTTACACCTTTAACATTAATGCATGTGATGCAAAGGCTTAACTGAAGAACCATTTGACCTCACAATTTACGAATTTCTTTTAGTATTTAACAGCTTTCATACCACAGTATAAAATGTTTTGAGCACTCACAAATGACATGTCTTAAAATTGCTGTTTATACATAAAAATATATTATTTTCCTACGCCTATAAGAAGTTTCCCCGTTAATTACGTCAAGTAATGCTTACCATTTCTGCCGCTAGATGGTACTATGGTTGAAACAGTTTTGCCACTTTTACAACTGCGTACATTACGCTGATTTATCCGCCAGAATAACTGGTCCCGCACCCATTAATTCAACAGGCACATAAACATAGCTTGAAATAGATAATGCAACTCGCTAGGTTAGGTTTAAGTTTCACAAGGATAGCTTAACTTAGGTTATATGTTCATTTAAGTTACATCAGCTGCTTAAAAACCATCTATCTCAAGCATATATTCATAAATTGCCATTTGCAATCTCTACTATTCGTTATTTTTCAATAGCTAACATTTCCACGGTATTTCTACCGGAAGTATAAAGGGCGCAGTTATTACATTTTGTAAAATGCCTTACTTGACATTGTGATTAGTTTTCGCCTAATACATAACACTGCAATTACATTACCAGCGCAATAGAAATCTAATTTATAGTCGGTCATGGTCGTCCACTCTGACTTCCCGATTGTTGAGAGAAGTTTTCATTATATAGTAAGAAATGCACGCACAAGGCTGGTGGGAACTGAGGGAAGAGGTTAACTGATTAATTCCTAGTAGCTTCGAAAACAGAACAGAATGCTTCAGGAGAAAGCAAATAAGCACAGACTTGCCTTATTTTCTTGCCCATTGCTCATATTTGCCTAATGCTTAGTTACAAAACTGATTGAATTTTAACATTTTTTCTATTTTCTTCTCCTTTATATGGGCACTATTTACCTGGTATGCTATTCGACATTGTTTAAAAAAGTAAAGGGAATGTATAAATACTGTCTAACCAAAATGGCATGGCATGAGTCCCTTTCCCACCAAAAAGTAAATTTAATAGCTAATATACAATAAACACTACTTATAGAAAATGCTCTTCTTATAGTTTAATTCCACCCTTCTCTCTTCACGAACTAAGAGAGAACAGAATATACCTCTTTGAACTTCCTACAATCCATATATTTTTACTCGTTTTACTGTACCTAGTAAACTATTTGGAAATGCCGAGTATAATTTTGAATTTTGCCTTTGTGAATACATTTGAGGTTAGGTAATTTGGGACTTGGCCTAATCGCTGCACAACTTGCAATTTTTCATCATATCCATTTTAACAAAATATGTTCTGAAACAAATGTTATATAATACTATTCATCAGTTTTAAATGCAAAATATGAAAGATAATGTTGCTATTTTAGAGCACAAAGTAATGCACGAAACTTAAAAAGAGGTAGTATTTGCCAATTCTGCTTTGAAAAATCTGTCGTTAGAGGAATTCCACTACTTTAAGAGAGTTATTTAAAAGACTGAGAAAAGGACATGTACATCACTAAATTTCCAACAGAGACAATTTAGCTAAAGGTTGCATTAACTCCACAATACGCTCTGCACCAGGGTTGCCTGGTGATTGTTAATCATTGTCGCCAACTTTACACCAATAAGTCACCAGAAAATAGCCAAATAGTACATATAATGAAGTGAAATAAGCAGAATAATGGAGAAAAGCACAAAGTATTGTTTAAAGTACACAATAAGTTCAGCGGTAAATACGCAAACATTTCCAAATGGTCCTAAACCAATATTTGAGCATTAGTACAAAGAAAACTAAAATAAAACTGCCTCAGCCCTCGGCCTGTTCTTCCATTCTTTTTTTTTCTTTTCTTTCTTTCTTTCTTTCTTTCTTTCTTTCTTTCTTTCTTTCTTTCGTTTTTTTTTTTTTTTTTTTTTTTTAAGTACACTTCGGTATTCACAATAGTAACATTCGTATTATGATGGAAATCTGACTATATCCCCGCTCAACTGCTACCTAATTGTTATTAACTATATAGCGATTTTTTTGCCGTAATGTTAGTGTTGTTGATCTAGTGGTACCATGCTTGCCTCATAGACCCAAGATCGCGGGTTCATTCCCGGCCAGGATTCATGGGTTTTTGGGGCGTAAACATTTTAGTATGGTTTCCTTCAGAAGGAAAGTAAAGCCATGGGCCCCATGTCGTAGATTTACGGCTTATGAAGGAACCTCAAGTCTGAAAGAAGAGGCCTCTGAGAAAAAATTATCCGCCGTTTCACGTGGGGTATTGAATGGGATGCTGATAGCCTGAGATGTTAAAGAGCGTCCGTAAATAAACCAAATAAATATGCCGCAATATTAAATTTTCGTTTTATATATACGTATAGTAATTAATATTTATTTCCGGACACCTAAATAAAAACCCCTTTGTGTTTTATTTTTAAATCTTATCATTGTTGCATTGCAATAACTATTAAGGATCCGGGTAGGGGGAAATACCAGAGTCTGTAAATTTTCGTAAGTCTCTCTGAGGGAACTTTCTATGCCAAAACTGATATAAAATATTCATACTGCCATCTATTAAAGCTCTACAGGACTATGAGATACTGTAGGAAACTCCAAGGTTACTTCATACAAGGGCTGTTTAATAATTATCATAATATTTTTTGTCAACATATCTTTGCTCATGTACACAATTTTGAAAATCTTTCACAAACTAGTCCCCGCTGGATGCAACCAGCCTCTCCCAATTTTGCTAGTCTTCAGAAACATATTGATAGATCCTTCAGAATCGCTTCCGCGGCCTTCAACACTGCTTTTGATGATGGAAAATGCCTCCCACTAAGGTTTCTTCAATTTGAGGAAATGGAAAAAGTACATGGGGAAAAAGTACTTTATGGAGGGTGAGGAACACATTTTTGTGAGATATTCAGTAACAACTTTGCGATGTGTCGCCGTTCATTATCGTATGCAGTCTCAAGGTTGTCGCACGTATATGCAACCTTTTGCGTGTGATATGGCCTTGCAGAGTTTTTAGGGCATCTCTGTAGTATTGCTCATTTACGGTTGTTTGTGCAGTACGACAAAAGCACCATTTTGGTTTTTTGGTCTTGATAATGATGGAGCTTTGTTATTTGCGCTCAGGATCCAAATGATGTAGCCAAGTTTCTTTTAAAAGAAACTGCGCATAATCCCGTAACACCATCTTCAACACCATACAAACCAGCATCTAAACGTCCTTTAGTTCGGGAATCAACAGTCTTGGAACCCACCGTGCACAAACACCTCTCATGTGCAATTTTTTCAGTTACCAACATGTGGGTGGCATCCATTAAATTTTTCAAACTTTCTGAAACGACCCTTTGTCACAATGACAGCAGCGGTGTTAATGCTTTCTTTCGTTAGAGCACAAACTGGAGCGCCGGGTACACATCTTTGAAATTAATCTTCAAGTTGTGATATAGGAAAGAACAACTCTCATAGGCCTTCTATAACATTGCCTAGGCCTCAGATGGAGACGAAATCAGAATTTCATAATAGCATTTAGTTAGTCGCGTGTCACCTAAGTTTAGCTTTAGGCGGAACTGCACATGACTCAACTTGCACATCTCTCTCAGATGGGAATGGAAGCAAAGGTAAAGGAGCTTGTACCACGTGTACATTACATTAAGCTAACAAAATATCACAAAGTTAAACTTTACTCAGAGAAATTATGCCTGTAAACTTATGATCATTCTTTATTGAACAACATTCGTAGGTTCAACAGGCTGTGGCATTCCAAGTTTTATGATTGAATGTGACGTTTGTGAGGACATGTTTTTGAGCTATTTTTCCAAAGGAGCCAGAGAAACTCATCAAATAACTTTAAATGCCCAGAAAAGTAGCCAATTGCCAAAATAATTTTCGTCGCAGTTCTGCATACAAAAACCTCCAGAAAGATGACAAAAAAATTGATCTGGACGCATACTTAACTTCAAACGACCGGCTCTGTGGTCAGCGTTTCTGCCTGCAAATTCCGAGGTTCCTCGTCCGTGTTTCGTAAGGTGAGTTCCCTGGGTAAACTTTTCTTTTTCCGAAGTTTTTCCTTACCCTGTTGAGATGAATGTTTAAACGTTGCGAGCACTCATTACATCAAAAATGCATTTATTGTCTCCTTTGTTATCATAAGAGACGTTAAACTATAACGGAAGACGAAAGGAAAAAAATATATTTAGATTTTGCTATACTTCTGTTGGGTAAGCGGTGCTTACATGTATATTGATATACAAACTACTGTATGTTGGTGTTTCCAGCATACAAATGCCCTGCGATTAACAAATCAACAAATGTTCACAATAACTGACAGATAATCATACTTTACATCCTTTTTATTTCTTTGCTGGAAGTCTGGGAGGTTGTAGTTCAATTACCGGCAACTACTTGAAAACACGAGGTACACCCTGCCTCTCAGCAAAACTGGCTCTGTCGGTGTGGTGATCCCTGCAGTCAATGAAGCTGAGGAAGAAGTAGTTGCCAGGAATCTTTACGATGAATGTCGCACCTTGGTAGGAAGGGCCCGTGTTAAGCTTATGATTTTGAGATGAAAGGAATATAACTTCATCTTACACCCTTATTTTTTATTGGTTCTTTGTTTTTTTAGCTATTTTTTTTTTCTTCTTGCACATTTTGTCTTCTCTTTATATTTATTTTTATTTCTAATTAATTATTTAATTTCTGGTTTTTATTTTTTAATTATTTTTTATTTATTTTTGCTATTTGTTGGCCTGCTTGTTCCCCCCTCCCTTTTATATGTTCCTGTGATACTTTTATTTTTCTGCTATTTATTACTTTTTTCTTGCTTGTTTGATCTTAAATATATTCTTTCTCTCCTTTTTATGTTCTATTTTTATGATTTTTATTTTCCTTTCCTTCTTGGTATGCCCTCTTTTAATGTTAATTTTTTCTTCTTTTCTTTTCGTTTTCTTGTGTATGCCAATATTGCACCAGTAAACGAATACTACCATCATTCCAGGCTCAACAGGCGATCAAAAAATGAAGTTTTCTTACTAAAGTTACAATTTACTTAGTGCAGCATCTTACAAAACGTTATGCAAGGAACTCGGAGCTTGCAGCAAAATTCTGATTCAAAAGTATTTTAATTTATTTGGTGTAGAATTCTATTGGAACACATAGTAATTGAAATTAAGACATTCTTGCTGCTAAGTGTGCCCAATGGGATATACTCTAACCAATTGCTCAAGTAAATAGGACTAAGTTTATCCTATTTCGACATTATAATAATTATAGTAAGCTATTTTGGACAAATGTGAACATCTACTGGACGAAACACACGTTGTTCCTTTTCGTAAAAACCATTGAAAAAAAAATACGTCTAATGTAGACATTCAGATTAACTACATACAATTAGTTTTGTTAAAACATGTGGTTAAACTACAGAAAGTTCTGTAGTTCGCTGGTATCTGGTATTTTTTTAATAGTGTTTCACGCCTGTTTTTACTACCGAGGCATAACAGGCGGGTGGGCACTGATGATAAATGAGATATTGGGAAAGGATATTTCTTTTAAGGAAGTAAGCATTCCAGGCCTAAGTTTAGAGTACCTTCCCTGCATTTGCCATTTATGAGACTTTTGAGGAAAACCTGGAAAAAGCCTCAACCAGGGAGGACGATCCCTAGTGGGAATCTAACCCCTGACATCCTGCTCACGAGTCCGCCTCTTAATGACCTCGCGGTAAGAGGCGAGGTAGGCTACCAAGGAGAAGAGCTGTATTCTGGATAATTCCCAGCTAAGAAACGAGTTTAACAAGATCCGGAATGAAAATAAAATAAGGAAGACAGCATCTAAGTGATGCTTTTTCAAGAGATAATGTGACATTATTTCACTACACTACCTCCCAATAGCTGCGAGACGGTCTCTCGTTTGTGGAATTTCAAATGCTTCCACAACAAAGTGCGTACCGCAAGCAAACAAGTAACTGCTGAGATTGTCGACACTTAATTTCTAAGCGCTTTTGAACCTCCTGATATAATTAAACCGTCTAAAGTTCTCCTTTGAGAAATGGATGCCATCTTGCGACGAAAGTTAACCGTCATTTTCTGTTCTTCAAGGATGCGAGAAATTCTGTTATATAAACTGTCGTTTGTCTTTTACACGTAATGAATAAATTTCGGGAGACGGAAAGGAGTCTTAAACTAGTCAGAGAGTATTCATAAAAGGACTTCAGCCGACATTACTATTCCATTGCAAAGCTTCACCAAAATATTTCCTTCGTGCAGATATCATCCACGAAGAATTTCTAGAGGTATTTGACTCAGACGCGAATATTCAGCGAAGTACACACCTTTCTGCGATTCAAACGTTTCTTGATATATTAATGTGTTGTCAGTAAAGCTCATTGGGCACATGAGGTTCATGGGTGGTTTGGAATGGAATCCTCTGGCTGCATCATTCCACGATATTAAGCTAATGAATATACTTAAGAAATATAAATTGAAGAAAAGATTAGATACATAATGAAATTTCTTTGAATGAATTTGCCTATAGATTAGAAAATGTTCTTAAAGATCTATGCAATCTCTAGCAAGAAATTTCTTTTAATATGGTCCATTATTAAAAGGAACTGCAACGAATTAAGCTTACTTTAATTATCAGGCGCCAGAACGTGCTTGTTTAACCGTATAACATAATATTTATTATTTTGTTACAAAATTGTTGATGTACAACAAATAAGCAGCAGCCTCTATAGTGGCCGGGCGGGGTAGCTTAGATAGTAATGCTTTGGATTTGCATTCGGAAGGTTCCAGGTTCAAATCTCTTGAGATTGGCTATCCTGACCTTGGTTTCCACTGGTTGCTCAGAAGAATGCTACGATGGATATTTATTTACTTTATATACTTTTCCGTTTTTCTATTTAATATATTATTTCGTTTCGTTTATTTTGTTACAAGGCCCAGAGTGCGTTGGTGCGGTGTGACGGTGGCCTGCTCTCTAGAAAGACTTCTGCCCCGGATTTTGGTATGTAAGCGGCCCTTGTAAGGGACTCGAATTCTTTAGAAGAAGGCTCCATTCAATGTCACCTCAACCTCATTCCTTCCTCTTATAGGTGCCTCCGCTGGCGACGTAGGCACAAACGGCCCGCTTTGAGCAAGGCTGAAGTACCGAAATATCCTATTCCATTGTTAACAATCCAATCAAATTCATTCTCTTGGGTGTCCGTATCAGTGCGCGTAGTGGAAGCTATATCAAATTTATGACTCGCACATTATTAAATAAATTTTAAATATTTTGTTTTTAAACATCACGAAAAGAACGATTTGATGTTTATTAAAGATGATAAAAACGGTTCTATGTTAGACCTTGATAAGCGATATGGATATTTCCGCTGAAAATTAACTACCTAATATGGATTTAACAATGCATTGTTCTATAATCCTCTAAAATAACTGTATCACAACACCATTAATAAACTAAGCTATAACAAAAAAAAAAAAAAAAAGAATATTTCAGTTAGCCAGTGGCGAAAAAATGATTTTTCCAGAAAACTTAAGTAACTATGAGGTAAATCACTGACTGAGCAAGAATGGCAAATGCCGGGAAGGTCTGAAAAAAATCTTTCCCAGTTTATCATTTAACCTCATGTATCACCAGTGTCCACGTCTATAATACCTCGGTAGTTAAAATGGGCGTTAAACACAATTCAAAAATTTGGCGGAAGAATATATTTAAAATGTATACTACTTCTCGGTTCTGATATTTTTTATTGATTGACGGCTTTTGATTGCTTGTCCTTCCACAAATTCATCTTCCTGTCCAAACGAATAGGGTCGACTCAACAATTGGATTGTATTACAATATGACAATGCTAGGCTGCATACTGCTCAAGTCATCTTAAGCGTAAGTATCAACATGAACTGGAAACATTTTAATGTCCTTGCACAGAGAAATTACATTAAAAACGTGTGTTTTAGTGGACAATGTTCTGAAAATGGAAATGATGTACCTGTATTGTTTTAATAACTTTCTGAAACTGTCATATTTTGGCTCAAGAAATGTATCGTTCGGAAAACAGGAAGAATAGTTTCGGGACTATCTTAAGAGCGAGGTATTACCGTGGCATTACAACGGTGGACATTTGTGATAGCTACCTAAGATGAAATTTTACATTTTAGGGAAGAAAAGTTCCAATATAAATTTAAGGTAGCTCGAGGATTTTAGCCAGAGAACGACCTGGGGAGATTCCAATCGCTGACTTCCCTTTACGAGTCTGGCCTAACGTTTGCCGCCACTGTGCTAAAAATAACATTTTTGTAGGACGATACAAACCAATTTGTATATTTATTGAATAACTAGTGCAACTGAAAGAATTTTAGCTCCCTGAAGCGTTTACAACGAATGTTAATTTTAGAAAAAAATTCTATTTGTAGTTCCCCGCTTTTCATTTGCCGCAAACACCTCTTTTAGTGGTCCTGTTTCATATTCTGCACTTTGTAATGACGTTTTATATTTCCACTAGAAATGTTTTTATTAAATAGTAAACGACTTGGAGCTACTAGCCAGCCTGCGTAAAATATGCCATTAGCCTATTGAGCTACAGCTGATTTAAAATTAAGAAGCGTACAACACTAAAGCTATAGCTAATTCACTATTGTAGTATTAACACGGAGCATTACTGACGTACATCTTGTTTACGAAATTAGCGACGGCGCGCTTGAAGAGCGCTGTACAGCCCAAATTACCTTTTTGTTTTCTTACCTCATTATTGGACGTAAAAATTATGACATATGGATCCTAGTAAAGAATAGAGTACCCCAAAAGAGGCCATTCTAAGACATGAAATAATCGATTAATCAAGTTATCGCAGAAAAAGTGAACGTCAAATTATTTTTGTTAAAATACCGAACATATGTATGCTTATGCATCGGAATTTCTAAGTACTAAAAGCAGAATGAAGTTATGTTGGTATTGGGCTGTAGACAACATTTGGGAGGAGTAGAATAAATCACAAGTTACAAACTACCCTCTCCTCTTACGCCTGTCACTCATTAGTTCTTGTCTACCTACCGGGCAGTCACTCTAGCATATCTAACTTGAAGTTAGGTGCATAAGAATCCCGATGCCCAGTTATAACAATGTGTGGGAAGTTTATACATTTTTTTCGGAATTTATACTCTCAGTACAAATTATAAATGTTTAAGTCTATTAAATATTATTTGGTTGCTTATTTACTATCTTTATTAATGTAACTTCTTTTATGCATATGCCTATGTGGTGTATTTATGACATTTTCACCCAGTCGGCCTTGGTGGTCTAGGGGCAAAGCTCTCCTCTGGGTGCAAGGTTCGTGGGGTTCATTCAATTCCTCCGAGAGGGACTTACGGCTATACATACATGAAATAAGAGGTTCCTGGACAAAAGTATCGACCATTTCAAGTCCATCATCACACTACATGGTATTTAGAGCCATCCATTTGACATGTTGGTAACTAAATTCGAATGGTTCATAATGGCCCAGGAGAAGTAACATGCCTAAGAAAGAAGATTTTTTCCTTTTTCGTTTTTAGTCCTAATAATTTTTATCTACAACACAAACAAGCAGGCAGTTTATATGGTAAATCTTATATATAAATCCCCCGTGTCTTTATTTAAGAAACTTTTTGCCAAATCCATACTTTTTTTTTTTGAATAAACAAGACGTAATGAAAAAGTTAAGTTGTATATAAGCAATAAACTTACAAAAAGCCTGTATATCACGTTTCACAAACTGTGGCTCGCAAAGCACCCGGGGTTCACGAAAAATTGCAAAGGGTTCCCCTTTTTTTCTCTAAAGGCAATTTTAAGTAATTTTATTGTAATGGCACGAGTATTATTACAACTTAACTTTGGAATATCGAACTGTGGACACCTTGTATTGACAACTTGTTTTCATTTCTTTAAAATAAGGTAAGTGTTTAGATATTTAGTGTCGTGGTGTAGTTTCCTTAGGTTGTGACAAGGAGAAGACTTCGACAATGACACGGAGACGTTTGCCAGGAGACGTGGATCACTTACAACTTCTCTGGATCCTGACTTCAAAGTTCTATGCCATCCAAAGTAAGCTATTTACTTACTTCTTCACTAGAAATTCAGGTATATGAATGTATAGTTTGGCTTTAAATATTGAACTATTTTTAAGCCTGCAGGGAATTCTGTCATTACAAGAAATATTCAGTATTATTGAAAAAGTCTGTCATGCAGGAGCTACGTAAACTAAGCGAATTCCTCACCATGTGGAGCAACTTTAAAAATGAATATAACATCCAAAGTATGACCTTGTTAATTAATGAAATGAAATAAGTTAGAATTCTTGCAAAATTTAAATATTACAAAAAAGAAACAACATTTTAGAATTCTTCTTCGGCATACTATTAATTAAATGAGATTTATGACCAATGACACATTGACACATAAAACTACACTTTTGGATATGTTTAAACATTTTTAAATGTCGCAAATGTTTATGAACTGAACTCTTGATATCGTCTTTACATTCACTAACATAGAGAAAATTACAGAAAGTTTCCAGTTACATTGTGTATTTGCGTGAAAGATGTTCATATGTTTCAATAACACAAAATAATGTTATTATTTTAAAACAATTATAATATACTAAGTAAATATAACAGTCAGCAATTTGAAATCGAAAGTTAAGTCAAATTTTGACTTTGAAATTTAATTTAATTGTTATTGTAGTAAAAACATGTAATGAATACATTTTCTGAAGGTTATTACAGAGCGTTCTTACATACAAATATAATTCTCAAACACACATTAGATTAACATTTCACATTTGCTCTCTTCACGACGATACTTTTGTTAAATATAAAGCACGTGCATTGTTATAAATCTAGTTTATACGTTGAATTAATTTGTCATTTTATTTTTAAAACAATTGACAGAAAATTAAACGCAAGAGCCTTTTTTTAACATTCGATTTTCAGATACACTCCTACCCCTAATGGTCCGATTTCCCTAATTTTCAGAAACTATTTTTTATCATTTAATTTAAATGATATATACCGAATTGTGTTGTGAAAAAGTATTGGTCATGTTAGAGTGATTTTTAAATTTTGGTTTCAGAAAAACCTCCACTTCTAAAGGTGTGATTTCACTGATTTTCAGAAAATATTTTTCTTATTTTATTTAAATGGTACATACCGATTTTCGTTGCGAAAAAACAAATATTAGATCCACTAGAGTGATTTTTAAATATCGAGTTTCAGATAAACCCCCATTCCAAATAATCTGATTACAGAAGCGTTTTTTCTTTTATTTCAATGGCATATACCGAGATTCATTTAAACAAATTTAAAATTGCGGCCGCTAGAGCGATAGTTTAACGTTGCTTTAATCCCCACTCATTTTTCAGTTATACCCCACTCCTAATGGCTAACTGTCCTTATTTTCAGAAACTATTTTATTAATTTATTGTAATGAAATATGCGAGTTTCAGTGAGAAAAAATAAAAGCTGCGGTCGCTAAAGGGATTTTAATTTTTTTAAAAAAAAAATCGCTTTAGGTTAACACCCCTCTTCCCGAATGATCCTTTGCTGTTAACGAACTCGACGAAATGTGTTTTTAATTGATGGGTTTATGCGGAGTTTCGTTAAGAAAACAAAAATTGTGACTGCTAGAGCGTTAACATATATATATATATATATATATATATATATATATATATATTTCCATTGTCATTTTCGGTACTTAGTAGCTAAGATGGAGATTGGAAGAAACTTTTAAAGTTTGTTTCATGTGTAAAGCCACAATAGCTGCAATCATTCGGAATTCGCTGAAACGTTAATTTAAAGACAGGGACATATGCTTCTACATTATTATCTTTTCTCATTCATTTCCAGTTTAATCTTTTAAATTAAAAATTCTCAAAGTATATTTATTTTAATTTATGTATTTTCTCTATTTTAAACGTTGTTGCGTTGTTTTTAGAGAGGAGACTACTGACGCCTGAACTGAAGATGGCACAAGTGGACATTCTGGAGCTTCAGGCATACCTAAATTGCACCATTATAGTCTGAAAATCATCTAGTTCACCAACACAAAAGAAGGTCAAGGTTGCTCGGTCGGCAGGAAAGGTTTGTATGGTTATTTCGAACTTCGACTGTAGTGTAATATGAAGTGTTCCTGCAAACAAACAACAGCTAATGAGGAGTATTAAATGACTCTTTTGAGCGTCCTTGCCGAACACCTTCAACGAAAACCCCTGAGCTGCGTTCATCTGCCTTCACCATGATAATGCACACCCTCAAGTTTGCAATGTTATTGCTCACCATTTGGTTATCAAAAAAACTGCGATTATGTGCACCATCCTCCATACAGCCCGGACCTAGTTCCGCGTGACATTTTTCTATTCCCTCGTTTCTATTACGAGTTGGGTAAATTATCAAAGGCTGTCGTGAAAATGGTGAAATGGTTGAGAAAATAATATCAAAAATCGTTTTCCAGGACTGACAAACAATGTTTATTGATTAGCCCTCTTGACATCCAGATTGAAAAGCATAATGATAAAGATACTAAATGTTATTTATTATTTATAAATGTATATATTAATGTTTGTAGGTTTAAATGAAAATTAAATTTTTTATTTTCAAAACTTTACTTTTTCTTCCGGTTACTATTAATTGCAAGCATTTATTAAAACATAATTTATAATAACAATACGAAAGATCATGGAATAGCACATAAGTAATACATTAATATACTATTAGATCACAAGTTAAGTAAATACAATAAGATTGGCATTTATGCACGCTGCATAACTAAACGACCTAAAAAGGGAAGAAATCGATATACAGCACGCTGATAGACTTCCGTAATTACACGAATCCTCACGAGACACTTCAGATCAGAGTGCTGTAATTTAAAGTCTGTAATGAGACACCAAGTCTTTCCCTTCTTTGCGCTTCGTGACAGACTTTTACCAGGAGGTTCAGCACATCTGCGTGACGTGAAACCCAAACATACGTCGACCATTTTCCTAACGTCTGTTTTTATTTTCTGACTGCTCTGTTTCTTCTTAGCGATAATTAAAGGCTTCCGCCAATATCAGGACTTTAATCACTCTTAATGAGGCAGTGCTTTGAAATACTGCCTAAAGAGTGGGAGCTGTGCACAAAAAATATTTTATTTAAGAGAGAAAAAAGAGAACCAGTGTTTGTAAAATCTGCACTATAAGGCATCGGTTCAAACGGCGTGGCCAGTGTTATCACAGGGTAATCAACTCCATGCATGGTTGCTTGTAGTCACCCTAATGCATATCTGAGGCAGTTGCTGTGAAACTTTGTACTTTTAAAATTGTTTTGTATTAATAAGGTTATATATTTCAAAGCCAAAGGCAGCAAGTTATTTTAACAATTACAACTTCACTAATAACAAATAGTGCACAAAATTATAAATCATAAAAAATGCAAAGCTAGGATAACAGCAGATAAGGAGTCATAAAGAAATTAAGATTCACCATATATATGATAGAATTAATTTTAGAACTCAGCCAAACTTCAGAAATCGTTTATATTTGTTATAAAATAACAACTTTCTATATTTAAGTGCACCTTCCTTCAAAGGCTACAACAATTAAAAGAAAATAAAAAGGTCCTATTTTATAGGTTATAAAATAATTCAAATATTTTAAACTCTGTAAGAAGAAAAAAAAAATAGTAATGGAACCTCTAAGCAAAGAGC
>CM060834.1:43375000-43455000 GCA_030762175.1 Metallyticus violacea | reverse complement strand
GAGGCCGCGACAATACTATTACAAATATATTTTATGCATGGTTCGTATTAACCGTAAAGAATTAAGTATAAAACACGGTTAGAAAGAGTAACAAATAATAAACAAATAAACTTTTAAAATGGAAATATCTGTATTTCAGATGTATGAGTGGGAACAATTATACAGTTGTTGCGTTCCAACCAGAAAATAAATTGCTTCTGCAAAGCGTAAGCCACTCCGCGACAAGTTAGCCACAGTGTACATAAACTTTCCCTAGAGCACACATGCCGTTAAACGTGTAATAAAATTCAATATTGTAATCAAAATACAAAAAAGGTGGCGTAATCTCAATGGTCACTAAGACATTTAATTACCAATGCTTTAGAAATGATTTAACAAAATGTATATGGCTTATATTATAAAATAGGGCATACGTAAAATAAATAAAAAAATTACCATGAATTGAAAGAAAAGTCATTTTGTGAAGAGGGTCGATTTAGATGTACAATAACAACAGAAATCTAAAACAGAAGTCTGCAGGTTCAATTATATCAAACTATTGATACCCTAAAAACGAATTCAGGAGAGATAACAGAAGCAAGGTTTCAATGGGTGCCATAAAAAGTACTTTACTTTAGATGTGATAGATGTGCTGGAGCGAAAATTAACATTTCTAAATATTTATTTATTCTCATGCAAAGTACTCCCATGAGAAAGAACGAAATGAGTGCAGAAGGCTGTTGGATTACTCTGTCATTGAAAGTTGTGCAAACTTTTGGCTAGCCTGGCCTTGTTTACCTCCAAAACGTGTTCTCGTACTCTTTCAAATACTTCTGACTGCAGTTTTATCTCTGTTTAATTTCTTCTCTCATTTATTTAGCTTTCCAAACTTCAACCATGTACAGTCCCGAAGGGTTTCCTGCATTACTAGGCTTTTGGATACTTTCACCATCACGTACTCCCAGAGGCAAATCCTCATACACCCACTTTAGATGCTGAGTGCACACTGATGTACCTCATAAAGGTATAAGAACAAGATAAAGCGCTAACTATCAGCCTTGAAGTCTTCTAATGATACGCACAGCCAACCGCCGATTTTCCGTGACAAGAGTTTTGAAGCTTAATGTAATATACGCTACATATGAACATATATAATTTGCAAGAAAAATTGTGTAATATTTGAGCTATTTAGGGGTCTTCAAGTTGCACTTTACACATACAACATAACATTGTATTCCCCCTGTTTATCATCTTTCTAGTTTTACGTCCGCATTTTCTGCCGTTTGACAGGGACAAAGAGTTTATCGCTAGTGCTGATTGTGTGTTTCACATAGAGATGCTACATAATCGATCCAAGCACATCAATACCGGTATTTGCGGTAACGCTTGAGACTCGCATTCGGGAGGTGTCGGGTTAAATTCCAGTTCATGGTTTCTAGCCACTTAGGCGCATAATGAGCTGGTGCGATGTGGCGGTGGCTTACGCTTTGTAAAATTTTCTACGGGATAATTGCGCGTCTGCAGATGTTTCCAGATAGAGCACCTGGTGTCATACTTAACTCACCCCTTCCTCTCAGAGGTGACCTCAGTGGACACAAGAAGCCAGTCGTAAGCAAGGTTCAAGTACCGAAATTATCCCTTCCGCCCCAAACCATTTATCCCTCCATACTAGAATGATGTTCATTGAAGTAAAGTGTATAATCAGTTTCTAAGGTGACCGTGTAAGGGGTACAGAACAAGTTTTGGGGGAAAAAGTAGATTTTTGATTATTGTCTAATATTAAAGTATGAAATATTCTCTTCATTGAGTCGTTTGATTTATTTCGATGTCTATCTTAGAGGTATGCTAATTAATAAAATACTGTGACCACTTATTATGAAGTAAATATTGAAGTACTGCAGTTATTAGGTTTAGGGGCTGGCTCAAATACTGTTGATGCAATGCAGCGAATAGGTAAAGAGAGGCTCAGAAATGCAGAGAGAGAGAGAGAGAGAGAGAGAGAGAGAGAGAGAGAGAGAGAGAAGAAAAAAGAGGGGAAAGAGAGAAAAGCTTAATAAACTCATAAATCAAGAAAACAGTTAAAAAGAGGTGCCAAAAGGAAATTAGAACTGAAAAATGAAGAAGATTCTCATGACCCAAGATATGTTGCAGACCTCTACTGATGTTCCAACTTTGAAGCTCATTTCCGAAAGTAAGGAGAATTTTTCTAAGTTGTTAATTAATATTTTGAGCTGAAAATTTCAGAAGTCGTTTATGGAGGTGTGTTACATACGCTGAAATAATGGTTTTAAAATAATTAAAAATTGGCAAAGTTATTAAAAAAAATGTGCTATAAAATATATGGAAACAAATATTACAAAATATTTTCCCGAAGTTATTGAGCTTTTTTAAAAACTTCAACTATTATAAGGATGTTACATCTACAGACTGTGAAAATTTCACCGTTCTAGGTTGTATAGCTACTGAGATGTTCCTTACCTAAGACATATTTTAACAATGTCAAGATAGAGCATTCCATACCTCATAATAGCTTGAAACTGACTAGTTTTACAGTCTCGTTTAATATAAACATAATATTCAATGTTTTCTTTCCGTGTTGAGTTAGCAGTGAAAACGTTTTCTCTATCTAAATGCGTATACTTTCCTGTGAAAAATGAGTAGGAATATTTAGCTTTTTATTAATAAAAGTATCCCGAAATTCAGGGTTGGTAGCAAAACGTTTAGTACCCAATATCCAGCATGAAGCAAAACTCACATTATTCCTTCCCATCAATCATATCGCTAAGCGCATTTTACAAGCGCATTTGTGATAATGATTTCATATCTTGACAATGGAACCAACTAAATATATTGTTAATATGAATCCATCAGAAATTCGGCATTCCAACAATCTTAAGTATGGAAAAGAAACGTGAAGTCACCTGTTCTCTCCTTTGGTGTCTCAGTAGTAAAAACGGACGTTACACACTATGTATTAAAACGCTATTCAGGGAAAGCACTATGATGAGGAATAGCGTAGTATTCATGCTTTCACTGTTTATAAAGACATTGTAGATAGAAATGATAATGAAGAGTTAAATTAAACTATTTTTCATTGCTAGCCACAGGAGGAAGCACCGCATCTGCACATTTAAATAGTTCATAACTTTCGGTGTTTCTGTGCTGTTAGGAATTTAAAAGATATTGAACTGTTTTGATCATTGTGTTTACGATAGCTGCAAAACGTGTCGCATTCATGCCAAGAACTTGAGATATTATACTTTTATTATTAACATGTATTATTGGGTCTATCTCTTAAATGAACTGCATTTTTTGAATTATTCTGTTCTACGAGGGTTACCTTTTAAGTTTTTACAAAAACTAGGAAAGAAAAACGTTTTTTTTGGAACAAACTGTTTTGTTATTATTCAAAATATTCACCTTTAAGATCTATACACTTTTGCATGCGTTCAAAACAATTCTAGAAAAAAATCCTCCTCTAAAGTTGGTATCTCAAAAATATGTTTTTCAAAGGCTTCAACAGCTTCTTGAGGCGATGAAAATCGCTGTTCACGCATTGACATTCGGGCACAAAAATAAGTCGTCAGGCGATAAATCGGTGAATACGGGCAATTAGATATTAATTGGATGTTTTTCTCCTTCAAATAATCAATTCTTTGACGTGCTGTGTGAGAGCTGGAATTGTCATGATGAAGAAAGATGCAAGTTTTCGGTTGTTTTCCGGGTTTCGTCGATGACTTCTGGACAACAAATTGTTGTATATCATTCAGCCTTACCTTTTCTTCGATGCTCTAAATGAATGGTTGCGACAGATCCAGTGCAACTGAAGAAATAAAATGATCATTTTCTTGGAAGTGCTTCGTAAACGAACAACTTTTTGTGGGATTCGTTCAGCTTGGAATACCCAAACAGTGGATTTTTGCTTAGTTTTCGGTTCATACGAATATATCAAAGTTTCGTCATCTGCGACTAAGTTGTTACTCATTTTGCAGTTTAGCATTTCATTACACTAATTAACAAGAGCGTTTTTTTAAGCTTCGGTCAAATTACACAGAAGCTATCGGGAACAGAACTTTATCGCATCTAAATGTTCATGCAAAATCGAATTTACTACAGTCTTCTATATGTCTATGAATGCCTCTATCTCATTGTAAGTCACATGCCGATTTTCTTCAATCATGTCATAGCATCGATGTTTTTTGTAATGACAACTGATTTTGGTCGACCTTCATGAAATTCATTACTGACGGACGCACGTTCAGGAAGAAATTCTGAAACCAATTGTAAACAGTATTTTCTGATGGTACTTCATTATCAAAAATTGAACGAAGCAATGCATTGCTGTTAAGTTAGGCCTTCACTAAAATCGTGAAAAATCATCCAATGAAAATGTTGTCATGAAATGTCAATTTTTTCGCAAAATTGCTCTTTTTAAACGCTTGCTTGTAAATAATTACTCTGCCAATTTCTAAGCTGTAACTGTTTTCGCAATAAAAAATGTCAACTGTTCCGAAAACAGTAATGATATAGTGGTCGTGTGTAAAAACTTAAAAGTTAATCCTCGTATTCTTCTACGTGTGTTCGTTATTATTTTTAAATTATTTCTGATGTTTATCGTTTGAGTTAACGGTCAGTCAATACGTTTCTTCAAACACTGTATGTGCCAAAACTAACTTAACCTTCACCATTTGATGTAAAAGCCATATTATCAAGACATGTGAAGCAAAACTCATATTTAGAATTTAAAATGTACAGTGCGACGCTTCCTCCCGCAATACTAGGCTTTTCTTATGAGCGAGTCTTAAATTGATTTGTGTATCGTTGTTGGCTGGTTTGTTTTATTATTTTACACTCCCGCTAATCACCGAGACCCGGCTGTCCAGCTATCCGGCTAAACTCGCCTCGTCGACAGCCAAAACATCCCGGGGGGAAAACAAAACTGATCGAACTGTAGTTTCCCGCCCTCACGTTTACTTTTCACAGGGAGAGATGCCTTCAGACATTAATTGTGAAGAAGAAAACATAAAATTATTTCGTACAGTTCATCCAGATGAACGTATTTAAAAGATTTTTCAGTTTTACACTAATCATGTACAGTGGACAACTTGAGTTTTGGTTCTATACCCTTTATACACTTATGTGATCAGACTCACTAGTACAGGCTCAAATGGCGCCTTTGTAATTATGAATCAATGATTCCACGTGGTTGGACTATCAATTAGTTTTCAAGGAGAATGTTAATTTCCTTTAATAACAATTCTGTATCAGTCTGTAATAGACCGGACATAGACTAATCAACAAGAGCAACCACTACATTCGCCTCATTAACTATGCCTTTCCAAATGATCGCTATATGCTCCTGAAATAGGAGTAGATAAACGTCCTTCCATGGAAACTAATGTTTAAAAGTCCTTTGAACAAAACCAAACCATGACTTTTCCTTGTATTTACCATCGAATTAGAAAAAAATCCATCTATATATAGATATAGAAAACTCTAATTCTCAACACCTGCAATACGAAAAAATTTGCAAACCAGTTGAAACTCAGATAAAATCGTGGCCTTTGGGGAAGTAAGTTTCACTGAAAAATTAAGCAAAATACCTACCTTGCTAATTTTTTCTCACACTGTTAGAACAAAAATTAGTATTTTAAAGTTTAATGATGCAAATTCAATCAATATATCTACTCTCTGAAAGCAGCAAGAAAGCATCACAGCTCAATAAAAGCCACTTAAAACATTATGCGTTGTTTTACCAAGCTTTTTGAATGAATTGCTTGCTAATAAAAATATTGTCAGAAATTTTGTAACACTTTTAGGAGAATAGAGAAAGGATATGTAATTAAAATATATACATTTCACGATTATTTATTGATAGAAACGTTATGAAAATGAAATAATACATTTTATTTCCTTTTTAGTTTCCGTTCGTCTTTTTAACACATACAAATTCCACATAAATATTTGAATGCAGAGTTAGCCAAGTTACAACAGGGACAACAATTGTGATTGTAGTTAAAAATTACGTACACTATTTCTAAAATGCATCAAAATTACTCATAAGTACACTTTAGTACCATTATTGCTTATTTAAAACTCTTCAAAGGAATATTTTTCTTTATTATAAACCTATATCTAAATAAAATATTTAAATAAAACATAACTTTAACATGCCTTTGTAAGGCAATTGGGAAACTATTTACATATTATGACACCGTTATGTCCTGATGGTTTATATAGATTAATATTTTGTCCAGTTTAAAAATTTGCGTTTCTAAATGATGTATGCATTTGTTTGTGGGAACATGTTTTCTGAAGGAATTTTGGGGCTGAGGAGGCGAATTGCAGAATTAAAAGAGAATTAGGGGCCTACAGCGAGACCATAGAGTGCAAAATTAGAATAGTGAAAACAATAGGAATGGGCTTCATTTGGTGGTGAGCTAGGAGAATAGAAAGAGCGCACAGAGGAAGATTAGAAATCCCTTGAGGGATATGGATAGGCAGCAGACAATTGCTCAATGAAGAGAGATGATTTCGCTGGAAGTACAATTGGGGCTAAAATCGGATTGGGGGATGGAGCAGTACATTAAAACAGGGACTAAACTCACTAGACAGAGGTTTGTGTGGCTCATACTAGCGCCATGGAGGATGAATAATATCAATGACAAATATGAACGGAGAATTTGTCTCATTTGAGAGGAGGGGAATCATGGACACATATTCTGCCTGAATCTACTCATGCTGGACTTTGCTGGCAGCCAAGGAAAGAGAGGAGAGGTTAGGTAAAATTCTAATGAAAGTGAGACAGCGTATATACGTATAACCGGGGAGGGAGTTGGGGGGTCATTAACTGAACCAAGCTGTATGTCATCCATAATTGGATTCGGTTGTATTTTATATGTATTTTAATATTTTTAAAATTTATTCTTCTGGTATTTTTATTTTCGTTTGTTTATTTTTAATTATTTGTTGGTTTGTTATTGCTTTATGTATGTATATATGGGAACATTTAATGCAATATTTTGTGATAAATCAAACATATAAGTGTATCATAAAACATGTGGAACCGTGCGTGTGTTGAAGCCGTTTTTATATTGTGATGTATTGTATTCGTGCCACTGAAATAAATATACCACCACCACCACCACCTACACCACCACCACCACCACCACCACCACCACCACCACCACCACCAATGGTGCCCCTTCCATCATTTTTTACATTCCAGTACCAATATAACTTCATTATGATTCATTCTGGTTTTGATGCTTAGAAATTCCTATGTCTTCTTATAATTGTTTTTTTTTTTTTTACAAGATAGTGTTTCTAACATAAATAGAATTTTCCATAAAACTTTATTATAAAATTATAATAGGCAACATGTAAACATTTATAACTATATTGTTATTTATTTATTACTGTTATTTAGTATCGATCGTAGATCAACATTCAAACATTATTTTTTGAAAAATACATTTTAAGCGGGGTTTCCAGTTTAAGCGATTGGTTTAACTAAAAATTCATCATTAATCTTTATATGCAGTAAATATTTTGCTGTTCTATAATTGAATTAATTTGTTTTATTTAAATTAAGAAATATGTTTTGATTATCCTTGTTTAAAATAACATGAAATTAGTATTAATTAAAACCGAAAATTGATATTTTGCAAGCATGAAATAGTTATTGGAAATAGTGGATTTTTCACCAGTAAATTGGGGGAAAATTATATAAATATATACAAGGGGCCTTGAATTTCAATCTTTTGAAAGTGCGAAGGAATGATCTCTGACGCTAGAGGAATACATAAAGGTCAACATCATAGCTAATTGCAATATGACGTGCGTTATGTTATTGGCGAAGTCGCAGTCATAAGCGGGTTGCACCTAATGCTGATGCAAGTCACGCACTGTGATTCACAGATCCTCATGAAAGAAGTTAGGCGCTTTGAGAATTGCAGCAAGTACATTTTATGATTAATTAGCTACACTTGAACCTCAATTAATGTGATTCCACGTATTTGACAGAATAAATTTTTATTTAAGGTATGCTTTTGTGTTTTCAATCCTTTTGACCATATATAAACGAATTTGTAGTTTTGAAGTTAACGCCTGCAGTGCCATACGAAGCGTATGTTCCAATTCATGAGTTGGCATTTTTCAACTCCCTTTATACTCGTAAATTAATTGAACACATTTTTATATTTTTAAACATTTAATTAAGATTGTTATAGGAAGAATAAGGAAAAGTGCTGGAAATTTAATTAAAAAAATACACGAATAATGTTACTAAGCAAAACCATGATATCTTTTACCCATTTGTTTTAATTTCTCTACTTGGAGTAATGGATTCTTTATAAAATGCCGTAACAAAAATCTTAATGCCTGAGGCCTTACATTTAATTGTTTTTGTAATATTCTGCTTCAATTTGTAATTAATCACTAATTTTGGTCAATGTATGTTTCTCTAGAGAATCTGTAATAAAAGTATAACAATTAATACATTTCCATTGTATCATTTATAAATTATCTCCATTATTAAAATGCAGGAGAGGATTCTATTACAAGTAGAGGTCTGATGAAACGTATGCCAAGTTTTGATACGATTCACTTTCCGAACTTGAATTATTGGGGAAAAAAATAGTGAAAATTAATTTTGTCAACATAATGCTTAAAGCTCTGATCGATTTCTCAAACGTTTTGTTAATTAAAATCTTTAATTAAAACGACAACGTTAAAAGTAGTGTGCACAACACGATATTAATTAAGAGCATCTTTAATAACAGTTTTATTGAACGACACTTGCAATAACTTTTCACACGGAGAGCATTGAAAGATTGAAATTCTATTACCTGCATGTAATATTACTGTTCTGCTCACGTGAAACCACAGAAAGAATTCCAGCAGAAGGGGCAGTGATTTTTTAACCCACTTTCAAAGTATAGTAATACATTTAAGCAAAAGGAGACTTCATGTTAGAATTTAGTTTGGCAATGTAATAGCAATCCCAATGTAATAACATGGAATGTAAGCGCATTGCACTATGCTTTTAAAAAGAACAATTCATACAAAAAAGTAACCACTTCCGTTTCGCAGTTGCCTCTTTGGATACTGAATGAATAGCCTTAAAAAGATCCCCTAAGGGTTAAAGGTTTTCTGCTATGGCAAGGGGCAGGGGCTATGTAAATTTGTCAAGAAGAAAGATACCTTCTCTGGCTAGAGAGGACATACAATGCACCACGCCATGAGTGGCCGAGGTCATTAAGGCGCGAATTCGTGAGCGGGAGGTCTGGGATTCGAATCCTGGCGGGATCGTCCTCCCTGACTGAGGTTTTTCCAGGTTTTTCTCAGTCCTCATAAATGGCAAATGCCGGGGAGGTACCCTAAACTTAGGTCTGGAACGTTTCCTTCCTTAAAAAAATATTTTCCCAATATATATCCTTTCATCTCGTGTATCATCAGAACCCACCGCCTGTGGTGCCTCAGTAGTAAAAACGGGCGTTAAACACCATTAAAAATACAATGCACCTATCTATTTTAAATGTATCTATATATGATTCCTTTTATTTTTAGTATTTATATACGAGAGATTATATACGAGAGATTAGTCATAAGTCATGGCAACTATATTTTTCTTGCACACAAGGGATAACACGAAAAATCTAAGGTATACAATTGAAAGTGTAAGGAATGGTTTTTGAATGAAGTCACCAGATGGTGTATGGGAGTAAAACTGCATGTCTCAGCATGTCTCACATGTGAGCGGTAGTGGTCAGGAATGGAGATCACGTGCGTATGTGAAATAGCATTCCTCCGCGGCAGGAGTGCACGAGAAGTTTGCTTCTTCCCTATATCCAGCCTTCCATTGGTGGCGCCCCTCGGCAGTAAATCACATATACTTTCAATCGTATATGCTAGATTTTTCGTGGTGTACCTTGTTCACGAGAATAAATTATTGCTATCACTTATACTTATCCCTCGTATGTATGCATTGAATTGTGTATTTCTTTTATTTAGTGCCCTGTAATGATACTTTTAAGATGCTTATTAATTGCAACATTTTCCCGCCATAATTGGGGGAGAAGGGTTATTTCCTAACATTTTAGTACATTACTTAATATTTGAATTCTCTGCGTTTCTGTGTGCGTTTTTTCAATTATTTCCTAAATATTTTAGAACATTACTTAGAATTTGAATTCCATGTTCTTCTATGTTTTTTCAACATTTCTTATGTGTAAACAGAAGCACGAACAATCTAGCTAGATCCATGCGCTAGATAAGTGTTTAATTTATGTATCCGTTAAGCCATTATTAAAATAAATATTACCACTACCACTACAACTACCACTGCTACTACCACTAGCACTAATACTACCTCTACACCACTTCCACCACACTACTACCATTACTACCACCACTACAACTACTACAACCACTACCACCACTACTACTGCCACCACTACCACTACACCACAACTACGACCACTACACCACTACTACTACCACCACTACACCACTACTACTACCACTACACCACTACTACCACTACACCACTACTACCACCACTACACCACTACTACCACTACTACTACCACCACTACTACTACCACCACTACACCACTACCACCACTACTACTACCACCACCACTACTACTATTGCTACTAATACTACCACCACCACTACACCACTACCACCACCACTATTACTACTACCACCACTACTACTAATACCACCACTACAACTACTACTACTACCACTACCACCACCACAACCACTACTACTACTACTACCACTACCACCACAACTACCACTACTACCACTACTACCACCACTACTACTACTACTACTACCAGTACAACTACCACCACCACTACTACTACTACTACTACTACTATTACTACTAATAGTACTACCACTACTACCACTATTACCACTACACCACTACCACTACCACCCCTACTCTACTATCACTACCACTACTACTACTACTAAAGGCAAGGGGATATTTAATTTGAATGCAGGCAGGGATGCAAGCTCTATAATATTTAATCTATCTTATCAATAATAACAGATTGTTGTATCTTAACATATTTAACTAGGTGGTTACCCATTCACTTAAATACAGTATTATACAGATTGTGCCAAAAATGTATACACACTTCAAGCAAAGAAAAAACTGTATTAACATAACAAAACTGAATTCACCCAAACAGAAAATGATGAACACTAATCATCTTAGACTTTTAGTTACGACAGTTGCTCAAAATGCCCACCATCGGCGTCGATACACTTCTGAGTACGTTGAACTACTGATTGAGTAACGTTTGCGAAAGTGTCCTCAGCGATTGCAGCACACGCCGTTTCAATTTCTTCCCGAAGTGCTGCCAGTGTAGCTGGTTTTCTACTGTACCCAACATCCTTAAGAGTTCCCATAGGTAGAAGTTCAACGGAGTTGAAGACAAGTATCTGCAAACTTATGGGACACTAGAAATGAGTTTTTGACCAAAACCGCTCAAAATCGAAAATTTTTTTTTTTCTGAAAATGTGCCTTGAACCTTTGGGTGTCCACAGAGAGTAAACATTTGCATATCCCTCCTTCTTTCATTTAAAGAACCCTACGTGTTCTAATAAATCACCCTATTTCCCAGTATACTTTTTCATAAAGCAGCGTTTTTCTCAAAATTTCATTTTCACTTTTTCAAAATGTCCCAGGCTTAATATTTTTAGTTTAAATTCAATTAGAATTTTTCTGAATGTGCAGAAGTATCCATTGTAACATTCTATAGGGCAAAATACTTGCTAAAATCAATAAAAATTAAAAACAAAAAACGTATTTTGTATGAAAAATTGTTAATTTTAAAGATTAAATTTTCCTTAATATGTGAAAAATTATCACAGTTCATTTATTAAATTTATTTAACATTTCTTTCTATAAAATTTTTGTATGTAGTTCAAAGCTCCAATTGCAAAAATGCCAACCAATTTTCTCAACTCGTGAGCCGCATGGGACAGTTTGAGTACCGGACATTTTTAGGTAATAAAATTTATGAACTAATTTATAGCTCGCAAAGTATTTACCCAATTTGAATGACATTTTGTATACACAAGAATCTAAAAACAATGCAATGACAATAAAAGTTTCAGAAAAATCCATGCAAAAATGTGGAACTTTGAAAATTCACTAGTATCCCTAATGAGGTGTATAACCAACACTAGTGAGGAGTTATTTATTTTTTTAATAATGTTTAAAATCCGTTTTAATTACTCAGGCGGGAGGAGGAGGTAAAAGCTATAGGTACAGTGCAAGAGAACAAAAGTTTACTTCCCCCTACAACTGTATTTAGATAACTGTAAACCTGTTGACATTGTATTACTTATTCCATTTGCTGTGTGGCCATGCTAAAATTCTAAACACAGCACAAATCGGAATGTGGGAATAAATACTGTTTTATTAATAAATAAAACACGGCTTTGAATTATATATAAAAAAGGAAAAAATCCAATTAAATAGGCATATTTAACTTATTTTCAATGGAAATGTTATGGGGAATAAGCTTCTGTTCGAATTATCCACTTTCGAAGTAAAAAAGAGTCAATTGTAATATAAACAGCGGTTATCAAATTGTAGGTTGCAACTACTCAAGGAATCACATAAAGAAATGCGTTTGCAGCAGGATTTACGAAATAAAATACAAAATACATTTTTAAAATACTGGAGTTTGTGTTTAGAAACACAAACACAACTTCGGATTTAAAAAAAATAATTTTTTGCTAATTATACTGTATAATAATAATAATAATAATAATAATAATAACAATAATAATAATAATAATAATAATAATAATAATAATAATAATAATAATATAGGATAAATGTGACTGCCTGTTTTAATATAAAACTTTATATATATGTATGTAAGAGTTTAAACTTAATAGTGAAGTAATGTGATTCATTCGGCATTACCATATATTTCAAATTACTCGTATATTGAAAGTTCGTATATACTCACTGATCGAGCGGGGCAACTCATGCGGCAAAGATGTGGACTCAAATCGAGAGATCTTGGGTTCAAATCCCTTCGGGTCAGCCATACTGATTTTTTCCTGGTGGAGTAGAGCGATACTGGGATAAATTCTTTCTACAAAAATGTTCGCTCTCTCATTTCATTTCATTGGTTTACTGATTCTGTTACAGGGTCAAAAGTGCCAGGGTGAGGGGGCTGGAATGTGACAGTGACCTGCGCTTTGGAAAGGCTTCTACCCGACATCCCCGGAGCGGCTCGAACTCCTTGAAAAAAGGGGCCCCACCGGCGTTAGGTTGTTCTGTTTGGAAACAATGCTAGGGATCCCATATCCGTCCGTACCCAACCGACGGTCAAACAGCGACTCCCTTCCTCCCGGAGGTCTCCCTACTCGGAGGTTACGCACAAACGGACAGCCGTGAGTAAGGCTGAGTTATCGAAGTATTCTCCTCTGCCCCAAACAATTTAATTCAATCCAATCCAATGCCATACATACTCACCCGTACATATCGAGACACTTGCTGGAGTCACGCCTCCTTTCATGAACGGCAACGGAGAGAGCGCCGAGCCCAAGTAGTGTGCAACAAGTTCAGGTGGACAGAACAGTCGTGACGAACGGAAATTGGGGTGCGTTCCAGTGTAATGTAGCAATATAAAATGTAAAGGAAAATGCATACGATTTTTTTTTTTTTTTTTTTATGTTTTAAACTTAATTTTGATTTGGTTTATTTACGGACGCTCTTTAACATCTCAGGTCATCAGCGTCCCATTCAACTCGGGGCGTGAAACGGCCGATAAATTTTGCTCAGAGGCCACTTCTTTCAGGCTTGAGGTTCTTTTACGTGCCGTAAATGCACGACACGGGACCCATGGCTTTACTTCCCTTCCGAAGGAAGCCATATTTAGGATTTTTATGCCCGAAAAAATTCATCGACCCTGTCAGAGATTGAACCCACGATGTTGGGTTTAGGAAGCAAGTATGATTACCACTACACCATCAGGACCAACTTTTTTTTTTTTAGCTTAAGCTAAGCTAAGCTAAATTTGCAACCTATTGTGCGAAGAAAACAATGACGTGCAGCTTATGAAGCAACAGCGGAATTTCTTTTATTTGAGCCTAGGCAGTGCATGAAATAAAAGTAAAATTACAACATACGCGTTATCCTCTCTAATTAGTAATATTAAAAAGCTAATTTTATTATATTAAGAACACAGAAGACAAACTATGAAGATTAAAAACTAGAGAAAAAAAAAGGGAGGGCCTTGCAATTAGGGATCGAACCCACTATACAACTTTTAGCCCAGTGCTCTAACCAACTCAGTTATCAGCCCAACATGTAAACCGTGGTAATTATCCTCCTACATGTGTTACACTACCTGGAATTCAGTTCGGCCTTTTCCGTTGCCGTTCGTGAAAGGAGGCGTGACTCCAGTCCAAGAGCCCCACTTACACTGGCACAAGTAAGGTCATAAAATGTCATCACTAGCTGACTGTGCTATGATGCCCCAGTAGTATAGCTATTTTTCAAGTTAAAATTAACTTTACAACAAAACTATTATTACCATTAAATGTAACCTTCCATCTTAATCGATCATACTTCAACATTTCATTTAAAATGGTCTGGTTCAACAGAAATATTTCTTAATATTTGTGTTTGTTAGAAAATCTAAAGTAGTACATGTCACAATGAGTATATTGAGCTTGCTTTAATTTTTATGAGAAGTTAATGTCTCTGAAGATACCACAAGTTAATCAGTACACCAGATTTTCCAATTCAAGCAATTATATAAAGCCTCCTATATTCTCTCTATGAGAACACTTTCGTTTCTTAATATATATATTTCAGCGTATCTATATAACTGTGGCTTCAGCAGAAGCACAAAAGATGTTTTATATGATACTTGTTAACTTGCATTTATTTTAATTTGTATCGTAACTTATTCTGAATACCTCTTTAAACGTGTGCAGGTAGCTAGGAAGAAGAAATGATATCCTCAGGGCTTTTGGAAAGCTATAGAGCATGAAGAAACAGGATACAATCTAAACGAACCATAATATTATTTTATAGAGGTTGAAACGGGGGGAGGGGGAAGCAAGTTGTAAAGTGAATGAGAAAAAAGGTGATTGCATCATAAAGGAAAGGATGTTAGTAGGTGGAGAATATGAAAGCATCAAAACGGTAATCAAATATATTTGCGGAGAAATAGAAGTAAAAAAAAAAAAAAAAAACAAAAACAAAAACAAAAACAAAACAAAACAAAAAAACACAAAGTGTTGTGGTTAGGAAAATGATGCAGAAGTATACGAGTGAGATACTGCAACAAAATAACATATGAGCAAAAACTATGAAAATGGATTATTTCTATACAAAGTTCAAGTTTTTTAATCATGAGAAATGGCTTGGGGCTGTTGATTTAATTATACAACGAGAAACGAGTTAGTTCTGGTGTAAATCACTGCCTCGCATACTTTCACCGCACTAACAATGGAATAATCGCTGATCCCGTTGTTAAGTGGGGTCTAATTCCACATGAGCCTGCTACAGGTTTAAAGTCATTATGCATGGCATTATAACACAAATAAACGGTAAACAAGTAAAGAGTAGATTAACCTAAACAGATAATGCAAGAGTTTTCTAAGGAAAATACCCTAATAATAGGTGCTCAATGTTTATTGTGGTTAGCTCGATTAGGAAATAAAAAAATTAACATGATCGACTCTTAGTACTGTATACCCTTTGCCCCCCCCCCCCAAAAAAAAAAAGTTATCCCCAGACTATACGTGTAGATCGGAGAACTTCGGGAACGCTCGTAAACACTATTTACAAAGGGCATGCAGCGACAGTCACACTGCAGTGGGGGCTTTGCCTGTAAACGTAACGGTCACAATCATAAGCATCTGAAAAGAGACTATTTGGGTACAGTAGCGGTGGCGGAGCGATTTAGAAGGCTTTACTCTTCTGAATAAACTTATGGATTCAAATCCCACACAACAATTTTGCTTTATTTTTTATTATTTTTATAAGTGTATATGCAAAACATTAAGTTGCCTTTATATGCTATATTTTAACGTATAATTTGGTTTTTATGAGATTACTTATGCACACCCAAAATCGCAATCATAAACTAATGTATTCTTTACAAATAACCAAATAAATACATGAACAGTTACCATTATCATCTAAAGTGAAAACATGAATAAACACAAACTAATGTCCGGTGTAAGAACCCTCAGCATGTATAACTGCCCTCAAACTTCGGGGCATAGATGTCATCAGATATCTACAGGAATTAGGATGAGGGGCTACAGCATCCTAGGTTTCTTGAATTTGTGCCCATAAACCGTCTTTTATCCTTCGTGCATGTGCACCGAATATGTGTGCAACATATTGCATTTAGATGCAACCAATACCGAAGGAAATATTATAATACTAATTATGGTGTATATATATGATCTTGAAAGTTCATTTTTTTTTTGTTATGTTGGCTTCTCTGGCTGCCAACTCAGCAGACTGTAAGGAAGGCACACAAGCCGTGTGATATACTAGACTTAGTCCTTGTTCTCCTTCTACGCGATCAAGAGCCCATCCTTGCTCGAAATATAGTAACCACTACAGTGACCTCAACAGTGTTCCACGTCGTCTTACAGTGCATCTAACAGTATTTTTTAGTGTTTTTATGTGTTCTTCACTTTAAATGTGGCACGCCTTTGTGCATTTTAAGCTATATATATATATAACACATTCTTACAAATTAGTTTCGTAATCTGTTTCCCATACAAAGCACAGTATATATATATAACGTATATATATATATATATATATATACGTTAAATTTGCTGTGTATGGGAAACAGATTACGAAACTAATTTGTAAGAATATGTTACAAAGATTTATTAAAAAAAAGTCCGTCACGCAGCAGCTGCATAAACTAAGCGAATTCCTCACCTAGTACAGTAACTTTAAAAATGATATAAAATCCAAATTATGGCCTTGTTAATTAATGAAATGAAACAAGTCATGGAATTATTGTATGGTAATAGGGGAATTAGAATTCTTGCAATCTAAAAGTACCAAAAATAGAAACCACATATTTTAGAATTATTATTTATATTAAACCACAAAAATTAATTGTATACTATTATTTAAATGAAATATATGGTCAATGATAAGCAATGCTATACTGTGTGAGAATTTTAAGCATTTTTAATGTAATTATGTTTATAAATTAAGCCCTGATATCATCTTTACAATCAGTAAAAGAGAGAAAAATAATAAAGTTTCGAATTACGTTGTGTTTTTAAGAAGTGTATATGTGTCAATAAAACAAAAACATGTTACTATTTAACAACAATTACAATGTACTAAGCAAATTTACACAATAAACAATAAAGCATCGAACATTTCATGGATTATCACTGACTTTAAAATTCAATTTAAACGTTATTGTAATAAAAACATGCAACGCAAACGTTTTCTAAAGATTATTACAGAGCGCTCTCACACATACACCTAATTCCCAAACACATATCAGATTAAAATTTCACATTTGCTCTCTTCAAGACTATGCTTTTGTTAAATATGAAACATATATCCCGTTATGAATGCGGTTTATATGCTGAATTAATTTGTCCTTTTATTTTAAAACAATATAGAGAAAATTAAAACGCAAGAGCGCCTTTTAAATTTCGGTTTTCAACTATCCCCCTATTCCTAATGTTGCAATTTCCATACTTTTCAGAAACTGTTTTTCTTATTTCATTTAGAAGGTTTTACAGAATTTCGTTGTGAAGAAACAAATATTGGTGCCGTTACGCGATTTTTAAACTTTGAGTTTCAGGTAAATCCCCACTTGTAATTACCCCGATTTCTCTGATTTTCAGGAGTTATTTTAATTGTTTTATTTAAATAGTGCATACCGAGTTTCGTTGCGAAAAAGCAAGTATTGGTGCTGGTAATTTTTAAAAATTGGGTTTGAGGTAAACCCCCCCTCCTAACCCTAACTGGATTTCACTGACTTTCACAAACTATTTTTCTTATTTCATTGAAATGTTACCGAATTTGATTGTGAAAAAACAAATATTGGTGCTCCTAGAGCAATTTTTAAATGTTGGGTTTCAGGCAACCCCCACTCTTAATGGTCCGGTTTCACTGATTTTTAGAAGATATTTATCTTATTTCAATGGCATTCACAACGTTTCCTAAAAAGAAATAAAAAAACGCGGACACTAGAGAGATTTTTATATTTTGCTTTAACCCCCACTCACTTTTCTGGTATACCGCCATTCCTAAAGGCCCGATTGTCATGCTTTTATTAATTTATTAGTTTATTTTAAAGAAATATACCGAGTTTCGTTGAGAAAAAACAAAAATTGCGACCGCTAGAGCGTTAACGGATATAATTATATCGCTTCATTTGTACAACCGCAATAGGTACATTCCTTTGGAATTCGCTAAAATAAAAGATTAGAGAAAATTATTACAGTCATTCATTGCCATACAGTAAATTAAACAATGCGGTACACTGAGTTCAAATCGCAAATAGCTGTTGAACATGCTCTACCATGAAACAGCATAATGCAATGATAAGATAGCCACACTAACTCATTAAATGTAATGCCATCTGGCGAACACTGCATGATGGATAGCGTGACAGTTTGGTAATGGGAGTTACAGATGGCGGATGCACCATATTGCGGTCTCAATATAACGTCTTTGTCCCAATTATGCATTGTGTGCAATGGAGAGGTTTTGACGTGCATAAGGCGAAATCGTGCCTGCATGCACTAAAGTGGATTTACTTAGCTAGAATTGTCTCAAAGATAAGTCTGCAAACTGTATCACTTCCAGAAAAGCACTAGAAGAACTTACACTTAACATCTACACACCCTCTGTATTTTCTAAATTTGTTCCACCCCAACTAAGAAAGCAAATGCTCAAAGTATTAACCCTAATTTTCTAACAGTTTGATATCCATATCATGAGCACCCATTTCTTTCAAGTCATTAGCAATTCCCTTACCTGGAATTTATACACCAAACTCTGTGAATTCTATGAACCAGAGATTCTATCCTAAGTGCCTATGAGCATCTCGTTAACCTATATATCTTATGTGGAGACTGTATAAGAAATAAGGCACATAAACGTATAGTTTACCTATCATTATCATCACTGTATTCTATTATGCCATTGTTTCTGATCTACTTATTAACAAAGAGCCAAGATGTTATCATTATTCCTAACTTGTGTAATGTTTGTTTACACCTTCCTTCTATATAAGGGTCATCAAGAAGTCTCTCCGCAGCCATTGTGTAGCCGAGATTTCACTCATGAAGCGAATTTCAGTGGCAGCACTGACCGCGCGCTGAACGTATATTCCTTGTGTTGACTTAACCACCAAGGGAGCACATAATCCAAAATCCAAACCTTAACAACGATAGGTGACTAAAAACCGGTTTCGAAGTAGGGAAAGAATATCAGAAATATAGGAGTACCAACGTTCTCTTATGCGGTGCACTTCATCCGAGTGTGGAGGAACTAGTCGATGACCCGTTATTACATACTACCTCTATCCCCAAAACGGCAGTTCCTTAGAGAGTTACTTACACCCCCTGCCCAAGGAATTCGTGTCCTCAGAAGTTCCGCTTCCATATCACGCAGGGAGGGACTTCTTCAGAAAGCGCAAGCCACCATCACACCGCTCCAGCACATCTCACTCTGATACTTTTGGTCCTGAACAGAACCAAAGGAATGAAACGGGAGAACGGGAAATTCGAGGAAAGTAAAGATTCGTCTCAGCATTTGCCTAAGCGACATGCAGAAAGCATTAAAAAATCGGTCAGGATAGTCGAGTCCAAGGGATTTGAACTCGAGATCTCTCGCATGCGAGTCCAAGTTCGTAAGTAGCAGTTGAAAGGGTCTCGGCATTTGCTTGTCTCGGTTTGAAACGTGCTTGGTTAACTTCAAAGATGTCTCTGGTCCCACTGATTCTTGATGAAATACTTCACGATCAATCGTCCAGCTGATCTCTTTGATCAAAACTTTGGTCTAGGGATGATTGCTGATGATCTCATTCATCCTCGATCTTCCCTGATTGGACCATTGCGAGTTGGCTACTATAGAACTTGGCGTCACCTGCTACGCGCCACAGTGGAATTTCCAACATCCATGATGATAAAGGTGGGTTTAAGGTGAACCTGGATGTGCCCAGAAGAGATCTCTGTGAAGACTGTGAATGCCTTTATTGTTGTGGAAGGAAAGCACGAGAAGCGCCAGGATGAGCATGGTTTTATATCTCGCCAGTTCCAGCGTCGCTCCAAGCTGCCACAAGGTTGCGAACCAGAGACTGTACAATCATCCCTATCTTCTGATGGTGTGCTTACAATTGCTGCACCAAAGAAAGCTCTTCTTCCACCAGCAGGCAAGGAACGTACAGTACCCATCACTCAAACTCGAGCTCCAGCCATCAAGGAGAAACAGGGTGGGTCCCAGGAGAAAATGGAGCAGTAATCTGCTCGAACATGCTAAGGCTGACTTTGTATTGTCCTATCTTTGTAATTGAAACTAGCAATTGTTTAACATATTTTATGTACTGATATAATGTAAGTCTGATGTTTGTTTCCAACATAGTAATAAAAGTTTCTCTTGAAAAAAAAAATAAATAAAAAATAAAAAAGTCCCACGTGTTACCGTATGAGCCACCCGCTCTCTCTCTCTCTCTCTCTCTCTCTCTCTCTCTATATATATATATATATATATATATATATATATAGTTTAATGCCAGTTTTAACTACTGAGGCACCATAGGCGGTGGACACTGGTGATAAATGAGATGAAATGATAAACTGGAAAATGATTTTATTTTTTAAAGGAAGGAAGCGCTTCAGGCCTAAGTTTAGGGTACCTCCCCGGCATTTGCCATTTACTGAGGTAAACCTGGAAAAAACCTCAGTCAGAGAGGACAGTCTTGGTGGGAATCGAACCCCATACCTGCCGCTCACGAGTCCGCGCCTTAACGACCTCGCCCCCCCCCCCCCAATCACACAAAAAATCACACATTTTAATTCAAATGCAAAACAAAAAGATCAATTTGTTTTTCAGTAAAATAGATGACCTTGTCTAAAATACTTGGAAATGAAAGAAAAAGAGATAGCACAAGAGCTAAATGGACCACATGGTATAATTTTCTCCTGATGTGAAGAGGCGATCTACAGGAGAAGTGTTTAGAGAACGCGGCCGATTACAGTGTATAAACAGACACTATACTGAAACACGACATAGATGTCAACAGAACACTAAATCATTCCATAAGAAAATATGAAGGTATTCAAATTAGGGGTCATAAAAATCCGATGGTGTGCCATAATAACTGAGAAGCCTATATAGTCTGCAAAACAGCTGGGTAATAAAGCTGCCTTTTCTGAACTGCCTCGTCAAAGACTGTAAAAAATGCAAAGCAGCGGAGTTCTGGGTCACGTACGTATTTACTCAGAATTTCCGCTATCCCAAACCTTCTTTTGTTCTGGGACAAAGGTGCCACAATTGAGTAAATCTGTCTTTAAATCAGCCAGTATCTCCGAGTTTGTTTTCACAGATCTATTTTGAATAGTTGCTATTTAAAGTCGTTTGCTCCAGTATTTCCAGTATTTCCTTTATATAATTTGCAAACCTACAGAAGTATAAAAAAACACTAAAATACTATAAAATATCAGGTTTCTTTACGTATTCTCATTGATAAGTGCACTGAATGCTGCAGTTGACAATCCGGAATTTTTTACTTTAGAAACACTCTTAATTAGAAAGTTTAGTTCATTCCTCTTCGATGAAAGAATAACAGTGACACACAAATAACATTCCGAGAACGTCGCGCTCGTCAGAGTCAAATAGAACACAAGAGAGTGTTTGAGATAACTCACTTGGTAAACAGATCATGTAAATATTGATTATTATAAGACACTTAGATCGGTTACAAGCTCTCAGTTGTTAGGCTCGTGTCTCAGCTATGTAAGTCAGCACTTTGACAGTAGAAAATCTCACAAAAGAAAATAAAAACCTAAGATGGTAAAAAGAGCTAAAGAAGATAAGTGTAATGGGATTCAAAGTCAACAGCTATAAAATCTAGAATCCAAGAAAAGCTACAAATGTTGTTAATTACTACTTCATAAATGTCAGTAAGGGTTTAAATCTATGTTGCTTATAAAAAGAATCACCAAGCGGGAGCTGAGACTCGCATCTGGAGATCCCAGGTTCAAATCCCTTGTGGCTTCCCCTGGCTGCTAAGATGCATATTTCCAAGAAATTTCCGCTATCCCACCTAATCTCATTGCATTCCTTTGCTTTTGTTGCAGGATCAAAAATGGTACACGAGGGGGCTGGTGCTGTGTACAGTGTGGCAGAGGCTTGCCCTTTGGAAAATTAATTCCCTGCTGAGGGACTTGAACTTCTTGAAAGGAGGCTCCTTCGGAGTCGGGGTACTCTATCTGGGAACACTGTTAGAGAACCCGTCTACGTTTGTGCTTGGCTGCCGGTACCTTCCTCCCTTCACTCTTTCCTCGTAAGGGGCGTAGGCACGAAGGCCTTTGAGTACGGTTGAAGTACTGAAATGTTTCTTCCATCCCTACCAATTCAATTCACTACATATCCAAATCAACAGTCAACCTTTAAAAGTGTCATACATTAGTTCTATAAATCAGTTGGTCCTGGTGGTGTAGTGGTTACCATACTTACCTCCTACACCCAAGATCGCGGGTTCGAACCCGTCCAGGACTGATGGATTTTTTCGGGCGTAAAAATCGTAAGTATGGCTTCCTTCGGAAGGGAAGTAAAGCTGTGGGTCCCGTGTCGTACATTTACGGCACGAAAAAGAACCTCAAGCCTGAAAGAAAGGCCTCTGAGCAAAATTTATCGACCGTTTCACGCCCTGAATTGAATGGGACGCTGATGACCTAAGATGTTAAAGAGCCTCCATAAATAAATTAAAAACATCACACACTCATTTAAGTTAAAAACACAATTATAATTTATAAAATTACAGTAAACTTTTTAATAATCAAATCCATATTCATATATGCTTCTGGCAATTATGTGCGTAATAATTGAAATTTTGTATCTTCCTATAGAGATTTAAATACTCAGATGTTAAAAGCTTTAATAACAAGATAGAAACATTGTTTTAATCTAGAAATCTATATCTCTACTAGCAAATATCTCTGAAGTAACTAAATAGTTATGTAAAATACATTGGATGATTATCTTGAACCCTTAATATGCTAGTAAAAATATTATGGGTGTAGAAAAAACTTTTTAACTGATGAATATTTTAGCTAACTATTATTAAGGTATTATAAATGATAAACCGTACATGAAGGAATATTTTGTTACTTATCTAAGACATTTAGATTGTAAATTAAATTAAATTCGTAAGTAAAGCTGAATTATTTCAGAGTACATTTAAATGAAAGAAAGCAAACAGTAAGCGAACAAGGAAATGCACAGGGTTTTATTTAAATGCTTATTAGTTTGAATAACTACCTATTTAAAATATATTAAATTTAAAAAAAAAATTAGTGATGGAAGCGCAGAACGGGCGTTCATTACATTTTAGGCCTCATCCCCTCATCTCTAGCCATTGCGGCGGGATTGTTGTATTCATTTATATTTTTAGATTGAGATTGGGTTTGAATTCATTGTGGATGAGGTGATCGAATTTTATAAATGGATTGGTATCTCAGGGGTGAATGGTCGAACCTCCATTCAGTACCGTAATATAGCAATGTTTCTTCCTTGGCTACAGGCTCTGTTTATTAACATTTTTCTGATGCACTATCACAGGGAAAGGAGGTGATAAACAAAAATATAACACTCGCAATTCTAGTTTTCCCCAATTATTAACACTTCTCTCACTCTATTCAGCACCAAGTGATAAACAAGTAACAAGAAATAAGTTCATTGCAACTACTTTTGTTAATTTGCCGTCCGTCGGTTTAGGCGCTATAAATATATTCAGCATGACTTTCCAAATGTCATGTGCTTTTTCTCTTCATACACCTATCTTCCTATTGGTGGGCTTTTACGCTAATTTATAATCGTTTAATTCTCATAGGTTATCTTCCAAGATTTTATTCAGGTCCATCCACAGTAAAAGCTTAAGTCTTAGACTCTTTACATAAATAATATATTAAAACAGAGTCGTGAGAAAGGTTTTATGATTCCATCTGGATATTTATTGTCTGGGTTTATCCTACACTGTTAACAAAAGAATTATTCGTCCGTTTCCAAATTCTTGAGATCTTGTTTTGTCCAATATCCGGTTGTTCTGCAAGTTCTAGTTGACCTGAAGTAACATTACAAAGAGACCGTCTTAGCCAAAAGTTTTCTTTTTGAGGAAACCTTCCTTTCCAATGGTATTTTGTCTTCTTTCTTATACTTGTAATAACACGTGTAAACCATACGTCTATGATCCTTTTCGTGAGTATATTACATATAAATATTATTTCTAAGTGGACCTGGGATCAGATATATATTGAGTGACAGTGCTTGACTTGGTAGATTGAGTTGCAGTCTGCTTATGACACTATCTGGCTATTAGAAGAAGGCAAGCAACAGGAATGTGATACGCAAGCATATTTTACCCTCCTCGTTATGTTCATGCCGATAAAAATAAACAAAGTGGTGTGTTACTCGCTCATGGTTAAAAGTCCAGCGGGCGTGCAAGATCCGAATCTGAAAGGTCCTGATTTAGGTGGCAGCATGGGGTATCGCACATACACTCCTCGTACCAGCTGAGACGATCGTTCTTGGCAGGTGATCTTCACTGAGCTTTATTTCAGTTCGCGAGAGCGAGTTTAGGTTTAAAGTACGTCACATTTACCTCGACTGGAGGGCGGAGAGAGCGACCATTCTCTCACTGGCAACGAAAAGCACTCGAAATATGGCTGATCATAGAGAATCAACTCGTTCCAGGCCTCGCTCAGTACTGAAGAACTGCGTCACTGCGCATGCCCAAACATAACATGCTTATCAAAAAGGATCAGACGAAAGAACACTTAAGGTTACCGACCGAGAACCATCGCTCCGCTCCACCTTTACGTTTGCAGGTAAACATTCAAGGCCCCCCCCCCCCCCCGCACTTCAGCCGGCACTTGTCTACATCTGATCGTCAGACTGTACAGGTTTTCGTGAAAATAGTAAGTTTTTTTTTTGTTTTTGTTTGTTTGTTTGTTTGTTTGTTTTTTTTTTTTTTTGTAAATTACGTACAATAAGCAAGTTTGCTGTATTTGAGTTTCAGTTAAATAATATTGCGGCATTAATTGATAGAATGAATAATATTTTAAGGTACCTATTTTTGTTCTCTTGACAATCAATAAACACATTTGTGCTTTGAAATTAACTTATACTGCACGACGACAAAGCGTTCTATTTTCCTACCCTTTTCCTACGTAATCTTTATACATATTTTTTCGCACCTGTATTAAAATACTCAAAATATATATTCCTATTGTCATAAAACAGTGGAAGAACTAAGTGTTTTGATTTATTCTTTTATGTGCAAGCTTCTACCCTTTTCTGCAATTATGCCAGTGATTATGTGATGTTTATTACAATCAATGGAGTTACTGTACTGCACAATGATATATCAAACTTGAAAATATTAGTCTGAAAGCAGTTAAAGTTATTGCTTTATCACAAGAAATATCGCGAGAGGGTCTCAGTTTAGCGCAAAAGCTACGAACGTAGTGAGTGAATTTATCTGGAAAGCTTAGACCCTCGAGTGGATATTTATTAGAAATATTTCATGAATAAAATAAGCATTTAAACTCAATTCCTCTAAACTTGGCTTATAAAATTGTAATAATTGTATATTTGTACTTGACCTTTTCAAGCAATATTGCGACAGAAGAATGCCGATTATTAGTAATGCAGCAAAATAGGGGTTTAGGACTATTTCATGAATAGAATAATAACAATAAAATAATATATATATATTAAATTCGCGCACAGAATATTAACACATGTATAAAACGTTATACTTATGAATATCTATTCAATTCAGAAACCGCGAGACTGAAATGTACATATTACAATCGCTACTGCTATATTGTCTAATACCAACCGAGAGAGAGAGAGAAAAAATAATAAATGAGTCTCTATTTTTCTTTGTATTCTGTGGTTTGGAATTCCTAATGATAAAAGCAATTAGCACATTTTATGCATTACCAAAACGCTTTGAAGAACCCTCCATTTTGCGTTATGATTGTCGATTGTCCATGCTTTTGTTGCTATCAATAACTCCCCACTGCCTCTAGCAAAAGTGGTCAGTGCTGTGTGTACAGAAATAGTGTAGTGGAGGTATAGAGTTGGCTACACTGACAAGACAAATGCACGTCACGTGATAAAATGGATTTGATATTTTTTTCGATAATTTTATTGTGCAATCCGGCTGTGATTAGTCAAAATTCAAAATTTTGTTTCGTTTCATTGGTCGATTTTAAGATGACGTCGTCACATAAGTGAAATAGTCAACATAAACCTCAGATTAACCAACGCCTTCACTCAAAGGTAACCTTATCTGAAACAAGGCAATCAACTTAGAATGAGTATCCTATTACGTGAGATATTCCTCCAGCAGCCACACGCGTCTGATGCTGGGTTGCTGGAGCAGAAAATGATGCAGCGCTAATCCACTGGCGCTCCTTCCTCCCTACTAGAGGATTAAATAAAACCATTAGCAGTAAAGTGTCTCCGTTAGACTAGACTTGCTCGTAAATTTGACCTTAATATAAATCAGTGCGGCAGCAAGATTGTCGGGTTTTCACATTGACTACCAGTTTGAAAGGTTGTCAAAGAATTAGCAAGTTGTAACGTGTTTTTGTGTGATAATTCGACTTTTAATGCAATATAAATAGAAATTTAGACTTTACCTCTAGTGAGCAGTATGGGGCGAGACCTATCTTTGGAAGTTATGCCGGGTTTCATGGTTGGGGGGGGGGGTTCGCCTCACACAGTTGTAGCATCATGTCCGAGCAAGAGCTACACTCTTTTATTACTATCGTTTTATTCGAGAGCTCACAAAATCTGACGAAATGTAACAATAAGACCTAGGTGTAAAAGTGGTACTAATGTTTCACAGAAGGTCGAGAGAGTGTGGAAAATGAAAGCAACCAACGTGATCTCAGACTAGCGTAATAGAAACAAATATTCCGGTCGTTTGGAACATTACAGAGCGTGATCCGACGATTTCTGAAATCACCTCTGAGATTATGGAAGTTTTCATTTCAGATTTTTTTTTTTTTTTTGATTCGTTTTATTTAAGGACGCTCTTTAACATCTAAGGTCATCAGCGTCCTATTCAATTTCGGGCGTGAAATGATCGACAAATTTTGCTCAGAGGCCTCTTCTTTCAGGCTTGAGATTCTTTATCGTGCCTTAAATGTGCGACACGGGACCCACGGCTTTACTTCCCTTCCGAAGGAAGCCATACTTAGGATTTTTATGCCCGAAAAAATCCATCGATTCTGGCCTGGACTGAACCCATGATCTTGGGTTTAGAAGGCAAGTATGGTTACCACTGCACCACCAGAACCGATAAATTCATTTCAGATGACTTGGATCACCAAAAAATCTCTGCAATGTCAGTTCCTCGTATTTACTCTAAAGATCAAAAGGGCTCGTTTGGAAGTGCGTCAGAGCACTTGATTCAGTGCCGGAATCAAGGAGAAAGATTTCTGCTTCGAACTGCAGCCTGTGATGAACCACGGGTACAACTTCATATCCTGGGTCGAAGAAAGCGAGCAGAGAGTGGAGAGGAGGCGAGTGAATGCGCTAGTGTTAAAGCAAAAACTAGCTTGTCAGCTAGGAAGGTTCTCTAGCCAGTTCAAAGCATTTTCTTCATGAACATCGAACAGTCAATGCAGCTTCTGGTTATCGGCGAAAAAGGCATCAATAACTAACTCCAGGTAAAGTTCGTCTTTTCCAAGAAAACGCCCGTTGCCATACAGCGCTTTAAAAAGAGAAAAAATTGAATAAATCTAGTGGACAACAGATTTACTGTTTTGATATTATCATAGGTTTGGACCGTTAAAAAGAAGCAATGAAAAGTCGATGATTTAACAGTGACGAAAGTCCGGAAGATTTTTTGCGCAGCTGGCTGGAAACTCATTTCCACTCGATAATTGCATAATGAACCTTTCTCTCCGCTTAGAAGAATATGCTTTTGTATCGGGAAATTATGTGGGAAGATGAGAGAGAGGTATACAATTTTATTTACTTTGGTCCAGAAAAGCTCCGTTATTATTTAACATATTAATAGATGATATCTGGAAAGCCCTGTTAGCGGAGGAAATGAATGCCCCTGAAGTGGACGGTACATGCATTCCTGTGTTTTTGTATGCTGACTATTTAATTGTTTCATCTATAACGAGAGATGGTTTGCAGGAAGGTTTTCACATCCTAGAAGAATATTGTCTGAAATGGGGTATGAAAGTAAATGTTATTAAAACAAAAACAATTACTTTTAAAACGACTACGTGTAGGCAGAGATGATAAAGTACTATAGTGAACAAGAAAAAGAAACTTTTAAAACGTTTGTTATTTAGAATCTTTAATATGAGTGGGAAATGGAATAAGCCTTTATCTGTTATTTATTATAAAGCGCGAAGTCAAATAAATGAGTTAGTACGTGTTCTGACTCGCGTTCTAGATATAGCAGTAGATACACCAAAGAGGATGCACAAGTCTGTTGTGGTATATGGAAGTGAAATATGGGGATGGGGGAGAGCTGATCATGTAAATAAAAACCAAGTTAATTTTTGGGAAAGGGTTCTTGGGCTGTCCATAGGAACGTCAAACTGTGGGGTCATAAGAAAGGCGAAATGCTATTTTTCTTGTCACAATGCAACAACTAGTATAATTATAAGTAATACATAATACGTTTCCATTCATATATCTGAAAATACTGTACTTCCCAATTTTAAAAGATTTGTTTATTTATTAGTTTAATCACTTTTATTTTTATAGTTATTTGTTCCTCTTCCTGATTATGTATTCTATTTAAGCATGTACAATCTATGACCCATAAAAAGCATATCTTGTAATGTGCACAGAGAAGTTTATAACAATAAAGATGTACCTACTACTTTGGTCCCAATAAATTTATTTTTAAATACGGTTTATATTTGATTCACTCTCGTAATACGAACACAAAGGAAAGTAATGTTATAGTTTAAGAATGCATGTACATTGCAAAACAGTGACATGAAACAGGAGGGTAATTTTGAAAAGCATATTCTTTTTATAGAACGTTTATCTTGTACTTTAGTAAAGATAAAATAAAATGGACAATTCTGTTAATGACGAGGAAGGATCACTTTGTTTAGATGTTAATGTATGCTGGACAAAGTGCATTAAAAAGAAAGTTTATTGCTCGTTTAGTCATTAGTTACTGATTTTCTAAAATTTTGTTTTCTCTTGAAAATGATCTGCTTACTTTTGATGACAACGTTTTTAAAGGAACTTATTTTACATATTCTTATTCTAGTTTTACACACGTTTCTGAAAAAGCAAGGATATTTCTAGTTCCATGTGGCAGCAATGATTGTGGGGGTTTCGCACTAAAATAAAGATGATAGGCATGGACATTAAAAGCCGGAAGCTCTCGTTTATATAGACGCAATGAATAAAAACAACTTGCTATTGTACTACTCCAGTGAATTAAGGTGCCCTTTGTAAACATTCTGCCAATTGCCCGGTCCATTTCAAGTGGCATCCGTACCAATTTCCTAACCAATAAAACAGGAAATTATTCTATCAGGACCTGTTTGTTGGTTACCGAATTTAGCTCTGAAAATAATTTCAAGGATACCCTCATATAAGCAGATAACGAACATAAACAATCATATTAAACAGTATAATTTCGTGCTAAATCATTTTTTACAAAACTTAGCTACCAATTTCTAGCTCACGTCCCATTAAAAATGAATGAGGCCATTTCAAAACAAAAGACAGAGGTGTATGCAGGTGATAGAGGGGAGTCACAGCATTCCGAATATGTAAAGAATATAAAATTTGCTTTAAGGTTACACCGCAGCAAGTCCGGAAATTGGTCTTTTTGGGGCTGTCCGGAAGGTGTCATTGTCGAAAACCTAAAAATTATGCTGGAAACACAACTAGCGATCTCTATGCAGAAATGAAAATAAAAATTCAACATTCTAAATCGAGAGCTTTGGCTCATCAAATCTATACAGGCCGCAATAATGAAATTTAAATGTTGTTTCGTTAAAATCCCTATAACTTGAGGCACTCCAGCATTCAGAATATGTACAGAATGTTGGATTCTCATTCGAATTGGTTTCCTCCGAGATAGTAGCAGCACAGGGGGCAGGGATAGTTTTTCTTTTCCCCTACATTTTGAAACTTTGATCTTTTAGTTGGCAGCATTAAAATATTAACTATTTTTTGTCAGTCATTGCTGAAAACTCATTTGAGCATTGCATTATTATTATTATTATTATTATTATTATTATTATTATTTGTTTTAAAAGAATGAACGTTGCATACATTTATGAAGATATGGAAGTTGTACTGGAAAGGTAGCTGAACACGGCTCTGGAGGTTCAAGAAGTGTCACTACAGGAGAAACAATCGCGAAATTCCATTGTATATAGATAGTGCAGATAGACAAAAGACTAACGTTAAGCGAAATACCACTATGGTAAACATCTCAAAGGAACCGGTGCAGAAGTAAACATGAGAAAGTTTTGGATGCCTCGGTTCTCGGTTGCCTATACCCCAAGTAAAAGGCTTCAAGTGCAAGCTTTCCAAAAGTGTTTGAATCGTTAAAAAAAAAAAAAAAAAAAAAAAAAAATCCAATCAGTTTTCTGTTGAAAGCAATTGAAACAGTGGATCCTCAGCTCCAAAGCTGTCATCAAAGTGATGACAGTTAATTCAGCAAGCCGGCAAAGTGATGGCATCAATTTTCTGGGATACAAATGGAGTTTCGATTATCAATCATCTTCTATAAGGGAAAACGATAAATGGTAAGCATTTTACTTACCTTCTGTAGCAGTTATAACAAATATCCAACAAAGAAACCCAAGTTTAGCGCGAAGGAATATAACTTCCCAACAGGATAATGCATGTCGCACTCCGGAGTTACTGAAGATCAATGATTTAAAGTACGACATGTCTCCGCGCCCTTATTATTTACTAAATTTGACTCCCTGTGACCTCCATTTATTTTCTGCTCTTTAGCTCAGAACTTTCTTTTGAGAATGGAATGTAATTTTCCACTAGGACAGTGCACGTCCGCACGCTGGAGCCACTGCAATGGCTAGGGATCATTGATTTAAAGTTCGATATCTTCCGCACTCACGTTATTCACCAGATTTGGATCCCTACGACATTCATTTTGCAGAACTCGAAGAAAACACCTTTCATGATGGAATCAAGGAATTGGAAAATCGTTGGACTAAATGCACTGCACTTTCAGGAGAATAGGTTGACAAATATAAGCCCTTTCCAAAAACATAAAGCCAATATTTTATTGTTTGGCTAACCAATTTTCATTCCATCATTCCTATGTTCTCCCTACTTTTTACAATACTTTTTTACTCCATGGAAGTTTTCGCGATTATTGAGTAATACAACTGGAATTTACTCCTTTTTAATCCAGTACGCTGCATATGAATCGTATTGTACTACAGATCTTTAAGTCATTTCGTCATTCTGCAACGATAAAATACCCTTCAAGCTTGAGTTATTCCCATATAACAATAGTCCACATCTAAATACACTTCCAAAAATGCTAAATAAACCTGCGTTAAATAATGAAAAATGAATCTCATGGACCAAACTTCTCAACAAGAAATTTTCTCTCAGAATCGTCGTCGTCGTCGTTGTCGTGTCGGTCCTGGTGGTGTAGTGGTTACCATACTTGCCTTCTAAACCCAAGATCGCGGGTTCGAACCAGGCCAGGACCGATGGATTTTTTCGGGCGTAAAAATCCTAAGTATGACTTCCTTCGGAAGGGAAGTAAAGCCGTGGGTCCCCTGTCGTACATTTACGGCACGAAAAAGAACCTCAAGCCTGAAAGACAGGCCTCCGAGCAAAATTTGTCGGCCGTTTCACGCCCTGAGTTGAATGGGACGCTGATGACCTGAGATGTTAAAGAGCGTCCATAAATAAAAGCAATCAAAAAAAATTAATCAATCAATCTCAGAATCGTTTACATGTGTAATCAGTATAAACTGTAAAATTTCATTTAAGTCCAACAGATTCTGTAGAATGACTTTGTATAGCATGCTTTAAACTTAGTATTATAATTTAGCTTTATTAATAGGACTTTTTAGAGAACTAAATATTAATTGTATTTTATACATTTCTTGAAAGGTTATCAAACACATGAAACTTATGATGTGTAATAATAAAATTAGTTACCATAAGGCTCAGTCTAGATAGAGAGGTCATTAGTCATGGTCAAGATAAAAAAAATGGTCTCAAGGCCGAGTTGCAAAACCTGCTTTAATTTAATAAACGTCTCGAATATCCTACATTTACTTCTGTATGCTGTACACAGCCAGGAAGAATGATTAGTACAGAGTGAGGAACAAATTAAAGCTATGTTTGAATTCCGGTGTACTTAACTTCTAATGAAGCACTTTATATTCTACTACTACGCCCACCACGACCTAGGTTGAGGAGATGGCTTCGCTGTATAATGCCAATAAAGGATTACGTCGTATTGTTACCCGATTGACCACAATTGCCTTCGTCCAGCAGGTACAGTCAGTGTAAAGAAAACGCTGAAGGGTCGAGTACGTGCTCAAAATGTTCATACAGGAAACAAGAGTAAATACATAGCCTTAGGTATAGTTATATTTTACGAATTAACTAATTTATATAAGCTCCAAATTAAAATGGTGAGGCACAATTCGAAACAAGAGAAGAATTGTGATTCAACGAAAAAGAACAATAATTAAGAGTTTAACAAAACGTTTCGAAAGTAAGATTTTGACGGAAAAATAATGTATCGATCAAGAAGCTATATAATTCTATCATTTGCAAGTCGAGCTTCTAACTAGTATTCAGTAAAGTGCATTTGAAAACAGCGGTTCGCGGAATGAACGGATAAAATCAATCAAGATGGCGACGAGGGATGCTTTTATAATGTTTAAATTGTACAATTATCTATGGACATTTCTTTGAAATGACAAACATTGGTAGTGGCTCACCACAATGGTATATTTTGCGATCAATTTTGTTTATAATCACCATCACTGATTTATTAGTCAACATTTCATGCCAGTCGGTTTTGTTTGCGGATGATACTACCCTATATAAAATTGATACGAATTTGAATGGAATAACAAATAATATAACAAATGCATTTGATGTAGCCAATTGATTTTAGTTGAATTGTTGGGCATTAGAAAAGAGAGATGAACTCTATAAATGAAAATAATTAAATCATTTATAATATAATAAATTCCTAAAATAAATATTAATAAAGATAACAATAACAAAAAAGTGGTTCAGGGTGAATGATTTAACTTAAATATTATCAAAACTCAGTCAATTTTATTTACTTTACGTAATGTACTTTCTAATATCTCTTGCCTTTAGGAATAACACTGGATTCCAAATTGAACTGGAATACTCACATTAATTCTGGTCGTAATCCCTTAGCGAGATTGTAAACTTATTAAGACATCTTAAACGCATTGTCTCCAAGAAACATGTCAGAAATGTATAGTATGCTTTTTTCAATAGTATATTAATTTATGTACTTTTATTGTGTGGAAATAGCAGTTAAATAACTAAAGTTCTTAAATTGCAGAAAAAGGTTACAAGAATGTTAGCAAATTCATCATATGATGCTCATTGGAAGCATTTATTTATTTACTTCAGAAAAACATGTAGGTATATGTGTTATTGTTTGACCAGAATAATGGTTCATGTAAGTGATTATTTAACTAGGTCATATTATAATTCTAATACCATATATAACTACAATCCTTATCTGAATAAAACTAAGCATAATTTTGAAGCAATGGGCGTTACTGTTTTTAATAAATTGCCTAAGGAAGTCTTTTCTGTGAGTTTTAAGGATTTTGAATCCGTTTTACTACAGTGGTTATTATATTAGAATATAATAGAAATTATTAGACTTTTTAAATTTTAATCCTACTTGTGTTTTCTTGACAATGCCATTTATAAATGATATTCAACTTTCACTTCCTTTTGAGAAAATCCACAGCATCAAAAACGATGCTCAAGATGTATTTATTCAATAAACCAATCAAACCAAAAAAAAACCTAAATACAGGATGTAAAATTAACATTGACAAACACAATGACGTGAAAATGAAGTCACCAAAATATAGAAAGGAAATCATAATAAGAAAAACGGAATATTAAGATGCAAGACAAACATAAAATAAGATCAGTAGAACAAACATGTAACGTCATTTTATATATTATTTACATACAAACTTTTGTATTTATATCAAACTATCAACTTATTTTATAATATTTAACATTGCTATAAATATGATATTCTTTTCTTTTGTATGTGTAAGTGGAAGAAATATATGTAACTGCCTATGTAGTGGACCGAGATCCTCCCTTTCGATTGACATTTTGCTATAATTGTAAAACAAAATTAATGCTAACATTTGTATTCCATTTTAGTGGATTTAAGTTATAGTGGCTGCAAGGCCAAACAATCTATTTTAAGTTACCTATATGCAATTGGAAGATTTCAAAAACATTAACCTGTTGGACAAAAGCGTCACTCCTGCAAAATAAACTACAATAACCGAGGCAATATGATTTAAACGATTAAAAAAATAAATCTTTTCGTCCATAACAAAAAATTAAGGAATCCTTCATTCATACCCTCGTCAAGAAGCAACTTAGATGGTATATCATATCTATTACTATTCCTCCAGCTTTGCTTGTATGTTTGTATGAAGATCCTTTATCTACCAACAAAGAGAAGAAAAAGATCTACATAAGTCTGACTTCACTCTGGATATGCAGTATATACAACTGTAATCTATTTGGATTTGTTAATTTCACATTGTGAATGTAAGGAGGAGGATTTCTCATTGTATGCAGTACTTTGTTAACTTCTTCATGAGTATATTACAAAACTTGTTACAAAGGTAGCTGCACTATTATGTATTTCATTTGTGTTCATTTGCAGTAAGGATAATATAATAACTAATTTTCGTCTGTTTTTTCATTTATTTTATGTTTTAAGTTGATTAGACAAATTATTGCGATACAATATGGAGGAACTGTGCATTTTATACATATAAATGTTCTAAAATAAGGATATTCACTTGTACCATTATTGGGTAGTCTCCAACAGGGACTATATTGGTAGCTATCATATTATATGGTCATATACATGTCTGTTACATGTTTTTGTTATAATATGAACTTTTTATTTTGATGACTACATCATTATTCAAGAAAGGTCTTCAATTATTTACATAGATAGCCAATCCTTGTGCTTAACGGCGTTGCCAAACTAAGTGGGTGTGTGCGGACGAAACTGTGCACGTCAGACCAATCCTGAATTTTTTGGAGAAGTCGGCGCACGCCTTACACTAAGGACTAGAAACTTTTTTAAGACATTTGCACTTATATACACATTTTCAGGCTTTCACTACACAACACTTCAAGCTTATGCATAGAGAAACCACTTGGATTGCATTTTGAGCACAAGCAAATACAGAACACTAACACACATTTCTCTGAATTTTATCGTAATGCACGACTGCAGAACTGTTTTGTTTACTTATAGATCTTGAAAATGCACCATATCATTCTCTTTGCTTATCTTGTACTTAGTTTACGAAACAACTATGACAAATATCTTCTTACTACCACTTACTACTTCTCTTATTCATAATATTTGCTTTATATAATTTTTTATTCGTCCTATGAATTATACCGGAAGATATACTTGGAGATGTATATATATATATAGTAGGATAGTGGAAGAAACTTTGTGACAAAGTTAAGATCACGTAAAAAATGAACATGTTGGCAAATAATGAAAAGTACCACAAATAGTTCTTTTAAATATTTTTTTCTTTCTCTTTTCTCTAATCGGTTTACAACACGGTTTTGTTTCAAGTTATTTTCGCTCAAGTACAGCAGTATTCATATATGCCAATACAATATTGCACACCGAACTATCCCATTGTATTCATTTCTACTGTTCACAAACAACTCTTAAAGTTTTTTCGTCCATTCCCCAACTATTTTCACTACATTGATCATTACCCATTTCTTCTTCATCATATTCAAAACTCTCCCAGGGATCTTAAATTACTATCATTGTCTAACATTTTAAACAACTAAATTATTTGCAGATGTAACGATTTTTGTTGCACCAATTTACTCCTACGTAAATTAGTACGATAATTGTGTAGCTGTTGTGATTTCCAACGAATAGGGGCACACTTCCGAATTGGCCATTTTTCTATAAGCTTTAATTTTCTTTACTCCAAACATGCACACTCTCTCTTTCCTTGCGATTATATTTCTATTCATAACCGCACTTTAAATATTTATCAAGTGTAAAAACAGATGACTTTATTAAGTGTACAATTTATAGTACAGGACAACAAAAGTGTAAAGTGTAAACAATGGTACTCTGTTGCCTTCTTTTAAGAGATCAACATCTCTCACATTGTTGCTGGAAATTAGATTTTTGAAGAGGATTTAAGTGAACATTATCTTCGATCCGGATTGCATTGTGTTATGGAAGCAGCCATTTCCATAAATAAGAATAATTTAAAATTTATATATTATGGTGTGAAACCATTCCATCACCAGGTACAGGTTGCCAGAATTGCCTAATTGCTAAAGGAAACGAAACGCCCCATTAGAGCGCCTAAGACAGTGGCACTATAATGTGGCTGCTTTTGAACCAAAGCACAAAGATATGAACGGAGGTGCGTTTTAGTGACTGGATAGAAGAGATGCTTGCTAAACCGGAGCTAGTCTCAATTATCGTAATGGACAACGCCTCAAACCACAGTGGAGATTGTTGCCTCGTTCCAGCACTTAGAGGGGGGAAAATATGAGATCATGGACTGGTTGCCAGTTTTGTTATGATATTAAAGTAGAACTTTTGGAAAGAAAAATCAAGTTGTCATTTAATAGAACATCTTACAAAATAAGTATAACTACACTATAACAGCATTATGAACCCAACTGAAGCAGCAATAAAATGTTTAATATATAAAAATTCTACTTGCTGTCTGCTAATATTAATAATGCGCTGAAATGACATATCACGTAATCTAAGAACAAAGTATCTAGTCTAGTCATAAGTTCTGTTACAAACTTTTGATGAGTGCTGTACCATATGTTCGGGCGATCAGATAACGCTCTTGAAGCTAAAAGCTATTTTATACATTGTTGACTTCAACTGCAGCTAAGTGAACACGCAAGTTAAAGGTTTAATAATAAATTGGGGAGAATAGGAAAACAGTTTTGCTGTAATAGCCGACATAGGGTCAAAAAATCGCCACCTGAGATTTTTCAGGTTCTCAAGAAGCTGAAAATCAGCAGGATATTTGTGTACTACACCGTTGAGCGAATTAGTGAAACTGGTACAATTGCTGACTGATCAAGACCGGGACGTCCGCGCTGTGTGAGTACCAGGAAAGCGGTGAAATCAGCGGCGGCTGGTATTAGAAGAAATCCAGTGCGGAAACGAACAGTGATGGCTCGTGAGATGAATATTTCCAGGAGATCAATGTTCAGATTGCTCAGACAAGACCTTGGGCTGAAGGCTTATCGCCGGGGTACTGCACATTTCTTAACTTCAACACTTAAGTAGCAGAGAGGGCTGAAATGCAACCGCCTATTTCAGCGTTACGCTAACAACCGGTACAAAAATGCTTTTTACAGATGAAAAAAGTTTCATAATTGAAGAGGTACAGCCGCCAAAATGACAAGAGTGTATGCCAGGACTGCTGAAGAAGCTCGTGAGATGGTTCCATAGATCCAGAGATCACCATCCCGTCTCAAAGGTGGTTTGGTGGGGAGAGAGCTATGATGGTGCCACAACGCCTCATATCTGCCAAATATGGGTAAAACACAACGGCCAGAACATATGAAACAATCTTCCTTGAGCCTGTGGTGAAACACTTGAACACTACTTTGTTCAAGAATGGGTACTGGCCCTTCCAGCAAGATTCTGCACCAGCTCCAAAGGCAACAAACACTCAACCTTGGCTCAAGAAAAATGTTCCGGATTTTATTGCTACCCAATACTGGCTCTAAACCAACCCTGGTCACAACCCCTTGTATTACAAATTGTTATCAATTCTTGAGGATATTGCTTATAAGAAAACACACCCTAATACAGAGTCTCTCAAGTGATCCCTGGAGTTAGTAGTGGCGATTTCCTCAAGTGCGTGCTGCTATTGATGAATGGCCCGATATATTTAGATCCTGTATCAAGGTAAATGGGGATCATTTTGAAAAATGGTATGGGCTTTTAGAACAGAATACATGTAGATACAATTTGAAATAGTCAAATTAAATAAACATTAAGGTACATTGTTGCTATTGTAAAAAAAAAACTTTGTAACAGAACTTATGGCTACACTAGGTATATGGAAAATATATGATCGCCTTATAATCAACATAGATTCGACGAACTTCTTCACTAACAACGCAAGATATTAATTTGAGTTTATATTCGAGTAAAGAAGTCTAGGAACCCATATGGCACTAACCTTATTCACGTTTAAATGTTCATGAATACTTCGAAGGGCTGTTGTTTCAAAATGGTCCAACCTTGGTGCTATTTCTGTAACTATGAGGCGCAGGTCTTCCATAATTTCTCCTTCTACAAGAACGATGTTTTCAGGAGTGAGCACCTACAAAGGTCGACCTGCACGCTCTTCGTCTTCAATGCTTTCTCGACCCGATCGAAAAAGTTTCTTTTAAGGTAGAACATGAGGGGGATGCTTCCCCATGCACACCATCCAAGCACTATTTAATTTCATTTCCAGCAAGTCCTTCTTTTGTGAAGAACTTAATAAGTTCGGAACTCCATTTTGCAACTACATCTGAACAACACGAACATAGCGACGGGTGAGTTACAGCTGCAATTATTTGCTTAACAGATATGGCACCAGATAAGGCTTTTGTGAAGGTGATAATCCTTATCGGCGAGACCGGAAACTTATGTACCTACCTCGTATGCACTCGAGCTAGTTGATCGAAACAGGGGTCTAACATAAATGATACAGTTCAAAGTATAGTTAAAAATGTACAGTACCGCTAAAATTCCATGAAACACATAGTATCTACATTTGACCGAAACATATTTATATAAGGTGACCGATTGGAATATGATGGTTTTCAGAAAATTCTTGTGCGACACTCGTACAGAATAAAATAAAAATACTTTTTCAGGGATCAAATAGCACAATGAAATTTATTAATCTGAACTTGCTTTTTAAAATTCACATTTTTAGGTAGACTCCATGACAGCGAACTCGGGAAGTTTACCATAACTCGCTGCAATAAAACGGTATCAATGTCCCTAATTTCACGAGCTATGTTTTCTTTTAACTGCACGATGGTCCATGGCTGTTGTAGTACGTTTTATTTTGAAGTATACCCATAAAAATTGTCTGTAGCCGCCTGATCGGACCGACCATGCAACATCAACAAATCTAAAAAGTATGCGTCCAGGAAACAGGATCCGCAGTGTGTTCATTGTTTCACGAGCGGTGTGAGCTGTAGCATCATCCTGCTGGAACCAAAACTCATTTTCATCCTTATCATCCGTCTGAAAGTCCAGTGTTGGCAGCATTTCTGGCACATTAAATTCTGCCCTAAATCTTCTCTGAACGTAGGAAGTTGACTTAGATAAATAAATCTTGTTACAACAACGAATACACGTTTTTCAACCGTCCAATAATCAATACTGCTGTTCACTAAATGGACAGAATAAATTGCATAGTTAATAGCAACCAATACCATAACTGTAATGCAATATTCCGAAAACCGTCATATTCCATTGGGTTACTTGTGATTTTTTTTAAAAAATAAGTTCAGATTAATAAATTGCATTGTAGTACTTGTTTCTTGAAAACATTATTTTTATTTAATTCTGCACGAGTGTCCCACAAGAAGGTTCTGAAAACCGTCATATAACATTGGGTCACCGTGTTCTTTGCTCTTCTTTTTCACATCCGCTTTTTCGTCATTAGGTTTCTTCTAGATTTTCAAGTTATTTGCAAACGTCAGAATATAGCTGAACCCTTGTTTCATACTCATTTAAATGTCATTTAGTCATTTGAAAAGTTATTCGAATTGGTAGGATTTTCTTTCTTTTTTGAAATAAAAATACTTGCTGACAATTCTTGCTATATTATTGGGAATACCCTTTTTCAAGGTGATAGACACAGCATCGTTCTCTAGAAAAGGTACCTTCGTCGCACTGCTTCTGTCAATTTACGTTCGTTAAGAAATCGATATCTTTGATGTGGCACGCTGCACGCACTCTGTCATGTTATGCCTGTCATATTTCCTCGAAATAGTGGACAGGATCTAATTATATTGAAATAACGACACAGAATGCAGCCAGAAATAGTTTTTCAATCAAAAGGATGAAAATTTAACTTAGGACAGGATTGGCTTAGGAAAATTAAAGTCATTGAAATGTTAAATTAAGACTTCCGAAATAAAATATCCGAAATTCTAAAGTGGATAAAACTTTTTCCAACAGATGCTTTTGCTTTTTACAACTCAAACTCCTGACATTTATGATTATTTTGAACTTTGTAATCACAATATGGAAAACTATGTAGAACTACCAACAATCTTCTCCCCATTATGGGTTGAAACACCACGATTAGAATGTCTGTAAACTATAAATTGGCAGAATACTACAACAGTGGACTCCGGATGAATTTTATAATCTGCAAACGCCAATCTTCAATGTCATAGGTATCTTAAGACAAAAAAACATATTTGTATGCTGCTAAAAATGCAGCAAATAGAAATGCAGTGTCAGAAAAAAAAAAAAAAAAGAGGAATGTATAAATAACACAATGAACATTTTATTTTCAATAAAAATAGAAAATGAACGAATACAACTTTAAATTCACATTACAAAGTTGTCGCATTTCAATGCTAAATTCATCTCATAAATCATGTGTTTGTGTAAGAACGTGCGACGATATGAACGGCAGCCACCTAGGGAGGCAAATTGGAGAGCGGTTTTTATGTTATTATGTTTACTTCAATGAAAACTGTCTTACTACTTTATACGGGATGTTGCTGGAAAAAGACTAAAGGGGGCTACTTCCTAAATGATAAATTGTGCTGCGAATATTCCTGTCAACTGCTGTAACAAATACCTTAGTCCTCTTACCTATGACCATCTATATTTGCAGGATCGAATCGACGGCCTTACTATTCACTCATGAATTATGACATGACACAGCAAATGGATAGATCCAGGACTTTAAGTAATTACATATTGTAATGTTACGCACGAGTGCACGAATAACACGAGTGCACGGTGTTGACGAGATACACAATAGGATTATAACAATTGCCATTTACACTATTTTTATATCAATTATGTCATATTTTGTGTTGTGATGAGAATGTTTTTAAAAAAAATAAACAATTGAGGTTAAAATAACAATTCATAATACATTTATTTATTTTAACAGTAAATTTAAAGCTAAATTAGAATTTTACTCTTTTTTATTTATAATTTCATTGAAATCATGTTGTTTAATGCATGAGATTGGCTTCTTAGACCCCTGTTCGAATGGAAGCAGAAATTATGGGAATAAAAAATGAACATAAAAGGGGAAAAATAAACCTATCACTTATTAGATCTGAGCACCATACTTCAAAACTATCGTTTAAGTTCCATTCTGATTGGTGAATAAGGTATCAACGAGACCGTACATTGGCTGAAAGGCGCTCGCTTGCAATTATCATAAGTAATATCACAAGAGGTTCTGATATTACCGATAAATTCACGAACGTGGTGACTGAATAGCTCAGACGTGGAGTAATATTTATTAGGACATTTGACGAAAATAGAAATTTATATAAAATACCTGTAAAATTTGGTTTACAATATTGTAATAATTGTACATTTGTATTATGAATACTTAACCTTTTCAAGCCATCTTGCAACAGTCGAATGTCGATAGTCAGTAATGTAAATAGAGAAAAGTCAAATACAGATTTAAGACTATTTCACGAATAGAATAAGAATAAGAATACAGAAAAAAGAATAAAAGTATATATTGGAAATTCACGCAAGAATTATTGACAATTGTATATAATGATATACTTATGAATACCTACCTATTCAGAAACTGTGGGACTACTCGAACATTACAACTACCGTTCGATTTACTAATTCCAACCAAGAAAAACTAAACAGAGAAAACATTTTACCATTCTAAACAACGTGTTTATTAAGATTTATGATTGATTAGGCAGATATTGTTACATAATTTGTAAAATGATTTCAGACTGTTTGGCTGAATACGCAAAAAAAAAAAAAAAAAAAAAAAAAAAAATGAGTTAATGCACATTAAGTTAGTTAAATTTACAATTACTAACAACACAGAAAAGTGGTCTGTGATGAGTGCTCAGGAATTATGTAGTGGAGGTATAGAGTTGACTACACTGACCACAAGACAAATGTACGTCGCGTGATAAAACAATGAGAATGCAGTAAACATGAAGCATAAAATACAAAGTTAAAGGGTGCTGACGCTGTAACTATTTAACACTTCTTTCGATGTATTTTACCCTGCTCCGTTTGTAGGTTTTACACACCAATGCCCGGGTCAGTCGCCTGCCGTTACTCTGGTCTTACATGTACATTAAGCGGCTCTTGAATGTTTGTTCAGTCTATTTTTTTTTTCTTTACGGACGCCATTCAATTCAGAGCGTGAAACAGCCGACAAATTTTGATCAGAGGTCTCTTTTTTCAGGCTTGAGGTTCTTTATCGTGTCGTAAATCTATGACACGGGACCCACGGCTTTACTTCCCTTCCAAAGGAAGTCATACTTAGGATTTTTACGCCTGAAAAAATCAATCGGCCCTGGCCGGGATTGAACCCGCAATCTTGGATTTAGGAGGCAAGTATGCTAATCACTGCACCACCAAGACCGATATATTCAGTCCAATGTCAGGGCCACCTCGATACATTGTAAATACAGAAAATGGAATAAAGATGAATGATGAAATCAAAGGTGAATCTGTGGTAGAGAAATACTAAACAGATTTGCCCTTTCTTTGAATGAACTGAGAAAAAGAAAATTTCAGTTAGGTCTTTTGGCCGCGAACAGCGAATTTTGTCCGCTCAGAGGTGGTCAGGAAGAAAGGATGAAGGAATTAGGCCACGATCGGTAATTGTTTACATATAACTAATTTGTTCATGGACCAAAAAAAAAAAAAAAAAAGGCACAATCATATACACCGTTGATTTTCTTACTCCTTCCCAACTAAAACTGGGCAACATATGGTGTCTGAGTGCTCCAAACATGAATTAAAATAGTCACCTAATGTTTGATTTTGTGACTTTCAGCAAGCCATCAATGTCACCGTGTCCTAAGTTTGGCCTAATGCTGTAATTAAGGGATTCATTTAGCACAGAGCTGGTGGAAGAAAATTCAACAGTTGAGTTTAAGTAAGCTATACCAACAACATGATTCCAAAATTAGCAATTTCCTGAGTTCTTTTGGATTACCAATGTTAAATGCAAAAAGGTGGTTGCAGTTTTGCTGAGGGCTTTATTTCAAGGTTGCCAAACGATAAACGCGTTGAGAAGTTTGTGACTATGTGCTAGGAAATTTCATTGACAAAAGTTGTTCGTTCCTCCATATATGTGGACCGATTTCACATTAAGTTCCGTCCGCACTTGAATTATTACGAAAGTTTTCATGCTAAATTTCATACTTTGTTTTACTCTCCACATCCGCAAATATATTTCAATTAATAAAAATCTAAAAACTATTCAGGGCAATACATACATTTTAATGAGAAATAAAATTAACAAATAACAGGAAGGAACCTCGTGAAAAAGAGGAATATGACATAGCATAAAATGGAGTATGAAACAAAAGTCATAACAAGAAATGTTTATAAGCTGACGCTTATGAATCTTTCCTTAAATTAAGATGACTTCCTGTTATTTTAACTCTTTATTATTTGACGAATTTCTTCTATAAGAAACATTATTAACCATACCGGCAATAACCTGTCGACAGTACTAATCTGTGTAAAATGGGAAAGAAAATATACGGGCCTATTCATATGTAACATAACTTTCTACCAGTACAGTTGGGGGCCGAATTCATGTTTTCATTCAGGCCGAATTAATTAAAGTCGTTCTGGTGGCAGGACCTTGGACCTCACGAATAGGAGTCCCAAGCGTTACTACCTGCGCCAACCTGATCGGAATTTTACATTTCAAAAGAGTTAAAAATACGAAAATATAAAAAGTGCAAAACACACGAAAATAATCATGTTACACTACCTTAACAAAACTCAAATCTACATTTCTAAATTAATATTAAATTTCCATTCATAAAACTCGCTATGCTCTGGTAGTGAAATGCCATGTAAGGCGCTGGGGTTCAAAATGTTGCAGAAACAAGGACGGGAGACGAAAAAGAACCAGGGGAAACAAAAGTGGAAGAACAAGAGGGATGGGGAATCTTGCTTTGAGAAAAACGGTGGGGGAGGTGTAGAAATAAAGTAGAGTGCAGAGGAAAAATTGCAATCGAAAGGAAAACAACACTAAGAGCCATTATTTAGAAGCAAAGAGAAAGGAAATAAAAAGGCAGCGAAATGGGACGATGTTGAAGGTTCTAATGAGTCCACTCTCAAAAAATGAAAGGAAAGAATTGCGTGGTACTGACGCCTTCAGCGAATCTGCTTCACTGGTGGGGATTATCACCCCTCAACACTGAAAGAGGTAGAAGGCGATATAGAAATAGCTTTTTTTGTTTTGTTTATTGTTCTATCACTGAGAAATACGTTGTTTTAGTCGATTTTTTTCAAAAATTTCATATTTCATTTTTCCACTACCACAGATCTTCAGGATTATCAATATAGTGCATTAAAGATGGCGTACAGATGTTCAGAAATTATTAGTTCCTAATCCCCAGGTATATAATCACCTTTTCAAATTGAGCAATATTTATAATTTTGAAGAAAGCTGACATCAACAGGTAGTACATAGAAGCAGCATGCAAAGAAAAACACCATTGGAACTTATGCGTTAAAAATAAATTGGAGAAAGGAATTATATATACACCACTAGAATTTTAAGGACCGCTAAGGCTTAGACTGGGGTGATGGAAAGCACAACAAATTACCAATGAAACAGGCGATAGAATTTGCCCTCTTTATGGAAACTGGAAGATTAGAAACATATACTGGCACATTGCCCAAACAGAGGACATTGGCCAAGTTTATATATTCGAATAGGGGCAGGTTAGCATGTTGGGACTTGCTTGCGCAGGAAGAAATTTGGTAAAAACTGGGTGAGTTTTTAGGCAAAGTGGGCCTAATAAAAAGTGTGTATGTTTAAACAGTGTACAATTGTGATAATGCAGATAAAAATATAGAAGCCCCGTTTGAATGAAGTGTTCGTAAGAATAATCCATAATTTACAGAATATACAGACGTATGAAAGAGAGAAATAATGGTGGTGTGTGTGTTGGTACGTGTGGATTTTCATATAATTATCTGAAAATTAATAGTTGTACATAAATATTTTAATGTAATATAATTATTTGTGTGCTAATAGTTTATATAAATATCATTGGAATACAGATATATTGTCTGCCGGTGTTAAAATAGTAGATGTACGGTCTCTGGACCCTTGCGATGGAGAAAATGTAAAAGTTAATGTACATATATAGTACATGAAATAAACACCGTTATCCGCCTGCCTGCCATCCATCCATCCTCCATCCATCCATCCATCCATCCATCCATCCATCCATCCATCCATCCATCCATCCATCCATCCATCTATCTAATCTGTCGGTCTATCTATTTAATTGTTAATTATTTTATTTATAAGTATTTCTAATCCTCAAATATAGAACATTACGTATATAAACTAACAGCCAGGACATTAATTTTATACATTTTATGAGGGTGATTTGATAAGTAGTTGGTTTGATATTAAAGAAAACTAGGTCAATCTTGCAACGTACTTTATTTTTCGACATAATGCCTTCGAAGCTTACTGCAACGACTGCCCCAACGACTGCCATGGGTGGCCGAGGTCGTTATGGCGCGGACTCGTGAGCGGGAGATCTAGGGTGCAAATCCCGCCAGGACCGTCCTCCCTGATTGAGGTTTTTTTCCAGGTTTTCCTCAGTCCTCATAAATGGCAAATCCGGGGAGGAACCGTAAACTTAGGCCTGGAACGTTTCCTTGCTTTAAAAAAAAATCCTTTCCCAATATATCATTTCATGTATCACCAATGTCCACCGTCTGTGGTGCCTTAGTAGTTAAAACGGGCATTAAACACCATTCAAAAAAATAAATAAACAAAATAAATAAAAACGCTCCTACGTTTCTCCTGGTTCGTGATTCCCTAAGACACTGCATTACTTCCTGTACAGTCGCTTTATTCGACTAAATGTTATGTCAAAAAATGCAAAATTTGAGATTAGGAAACAGATGATATTCCGAGGGAACGAGATTATATGAAATGGGTGAATGCAGAAGCATGTAAAAACATAGTTCGGGTCAATTTGTCCTGAGCTACGCGGTTTAAAAGCTCCGGCTCATTGCCATGGTCATTTCCAAACGTTTTTCCGCGATTGCTGTCTTCAACCTCTCCAAAAATGACGTTAAGTGTTCTCCAGTAATGATTTTTCCCTTGTCCAAGTAGTCAATCAAAAGAATTCCTTTTCTGTTCCAAAAAACTGAAGTTATCACATTTCCAGTGGAGCTGGTTCTGCAATCCACTGTTAAGACTGCTGTTCCGTTTTCGGTTTATAGTAATGAATTCACGTTTTATTCGAAGTCACAAAACGCGGTAATCTTAAACATTTCCAAACAGTCGGCCGATGCTCACATGCGATTTCACTTTTTCTTCATATTGAGCAGGTGCGGCATCCATCTTGGGCAAAGTTTTTTCATGTAATTCATTATCCTAAATAAAATGCCCATGGCCTCTGCTAACTCGCGCACTTTCACTCGCTTGTCAGTCAAAACAACATCATGAACTTAATCGATGCTTTCTGGTCTCGCAGTTGATTTTGGAGCTCCAGGACATGGTGCATCTTCGATAATTGTTCTTCACGCTTGAACTCATCAGAATCGAACGGTTTCTTAGGAAGGGAATGGAGGAAAAATCCTCTCATGAATTTTCTTTGTCGCTTTCCATTTCAGAAAAAAGATTGAATCACGCCACAAATTGCAATCTCATACATTTTTCACTGTCACTCGAAACGCTTGTGTTTGAACAAATGCCAGTTACTTAACATCAGAATGGCTTGTGATCGTAGAATATTGATACACAGAAAGCAAACTTTATGACCACATATAAAGCTGTTGCTGCTGCCCGCTGTCAGTATGCGAACCAAGTTACTTATAAAACCAACCTGGTATATACCGACTAATCCAGATATACGTTCACCGTATTGGGATGCTAACGTTCTCGACAGGCGTGCTAGCAATTTCATGAAACGAAACGACTCCCGATTTCATGACATATAGCTAAATATTATAAATTATGACATGTATATATACGCCAAATAAATAATTTAATCTAAAATTGTGCTTCTCATTTCCCAAGCTGTACTGACATCTTGTAATAAGATTATCGCCGTAGATCTCTCCACAGGTAGAAATCACTGGGGATTAGTAAGGCATGTATTAACGAACTTTTTGTTGTATACGCATCTTTCGGAAAGATAAAATTACGTTCATGTCGATCAAAGTATGAGTATTTATTTCAGCTTATTTTTATCTTCACACTTACATCTCTTGCAAAAGCGATACTTATCTACAGTAAAATGAATGGAACATTTTGGAACACTAATGTTGAGCATCTCTATTTCGAACCATTCCGAACTTTACATGGAAACTCCATTAACTTATTAAGTTACTTTGACGGGGTTTTCCGTCATAAGTTGTTTTCGTGATTACATTTGCGCTGTGTTACCAGTCGAACTTGTCACTCATATTATTTCTCGCAATCTTTGAAGCCTCAGGGAGATGTTTCTAATGAATTTCAGTTCCCATTACCCAGCAAAGTGTGCTATAACAACGAAAAATCCAAATAAATAAACAAGTTTTCTTCAAAAGCTACACATGGCTGACCCATAGGATTTCTAGCATTATTGGAAGAAATTAAGTGTTGATGAACATAAAGCGTCTACGTCACATTTTGAAAACAGTTGTGGCCGCGAGTTCAATGTATGATTTATGTGAAATAAATTCTTAAACGCCCCCGAGCAATTTGTAGCAAAATTTTGGGAATCTATGGTGAAACAAAGTAATGAAATGCTGTCCAAAAGTTTCAAGAAAATCTACCAATAAAATCAACAGTGGTTTCAAACCACAATGGTGAACTAAATGTACGTTTGATCTTATCTTGTCTGTTGTATTAAGAAACCTATGCAAGAAAACTAGACAAAATAAAGGTTATAGAAAACCCCATATTTTATTATGATACCATGTCAAATAATAGTTCAAGGGGGCTTAATTTCTCATCTTTTTCTTCTGAAACAATACAAAAACATCACAGCCGAAAGTAAGCAGAAGTGGCAGAGTAGAACAGCACAAAAGTTGGCGTGGGTGGTGGAAAGCGGGGACTTGGCTGAAATGTTGGAAATTAATAAAGCAAATTAATTCTGGGAATCAAGTAAAACCTAATATATCTGCAGTATTGTGGTTAAATCATTTTGCTCAGGTATTTGAGGGCACAGATCAAATAGCTAGCTACAGAGAGGGGTATACGTAGAAATGTTAGATCGAAATGTAGAAAAAGTGAAATTATTTGTCCAATAAAAAGGGCGAAAAATAGAAAGCACCGGGAGCGAATAGAGCATCAGAAGTAGAAGAGATGGCGCATATCATGAAAACAGCATGTAATAAATTGTTTAATGAAGGATTTCCTGACTGATGGTCATCTACTATATGTATAAAGGGAAAGGGGGAGCCAATGATCCGGACAATTATAGAGGCATGTCACTGCTTTCGGTACTGGGAAAAGTGTATTGCAAAATTCTGTATGACCACATATACTCATTATCTAAACAATTTAACAAAATGTACAATTTTAGGCCTGTTTTAGGGAAGGCTATTCAACCGTAGATAATATTTTCGTATGAAATATCGTAAAAAAATTAGCCGTTTGAAAAGAAAAAGAGGAAAAATTATACTGTGCCTTGTTGATTTTGTAGTGGCATTTGATACTGTGGGAAGAAGTACATTACGGGAGGAACTAAGACGTAAGGGTATTTCAAGCAAATTGATTCAGACTCTAATAGCTGCATGAATATACGATGATGCAGTGAACATCTCGCCATTGCGCAACGCTATGGTCTATTTCATTAAATCTTACTCTATATTGCACAACGCAACTGCCCGACTCTGTCCGGTGTTTGGTCGAGCTAAGTTAAGGAACTTTTAAACTGCTCTCAAACTGTTAAATCCGGGAAGAAGAGAGTAAGATATATTTAGCAGTTTCTACCGAATGTTACTTTAGCAGGATGCCACAGCAAAGGACGGATTAGCCAAGGAATGTCATTGCTCAGATCCCAGGGCAAATATTTGCGTCACTTTCCAAGGAAAGGCCACAACAAAGAACAAGATGTCGCCATCTAGTACAGAAGAACAGCAACTCAAAAGAAACGGGGAATCAAGCTATGACAGAATTAGGAAACTACTTATGCTCCAAATGAAAGATACGGCGGTCTCTTGGCCATACGTACAGTCGGTCGACGCGTTTATGGTTACATGTGCATATAAGCACTGACATTTTAGTATATTACTTGCCCAAGAAGGTAAAAACAAACTTCGTCGGTGGGAGAGAAAAAATCTCAACTTCTCAGCTACTAACACGATTGACAATCTAATTACATAAAAATTAAGTCTGCTGGCGCGATCACACTGTTGCAATTGTACTATCGTTTTAATTTAAGAAGCTTTGTTATTGTTCTTGTGACTCTTTGTTGTTTCTGTCTCTTGTGACCAACCCTGAGAGTTCTGCTATTTGTACCTCCCCCCCTCCGTCATGGAAAGGACTCCGGGTATGCACTTTTTTCTACGATACTTTTTACAGTACTGCCAGTTGGAACTGGTCTACCAGGATTTCCAGGTCTACCAGGAAATTTTTTGCCGAAATTTACTTTTGGTTCTGCTTCAAACCTTTGTTTTAATGTACGTGTCATATAAATGAATACATTCCTGTACATTAAATTTCATTATCGGCATTACTATAGGCGACACAACTGCATTCAGATCACCTGAGCTACTGACGCACTATAAATGCAGAAAGATAATGAGATGCTTCCCTGACAGTTAAGTGATTTTTATTTATGCAAGTTGAAAAATAAAGTAAATGGTGAAAGCGGTTTAGGTGATGGGTCTTGAAATAGGGATCCCAAGTGTTGGATGCTAAATTTGAAATCGTTTTGGGCCCGCGGTTGGGCGCTCAAATTTGAAGTAGGCTTAGCTGAAGATCTTGTAGTGGGTTTCCGTCGAAGTTTCCGACAGAAAGGGTTCGGTTCTCGACGTAAACTGTTGCTGCGTGGGGTGGAAGGCAATCGCACTTTCTTCAGTTACTTTTTGTCCCAGGGTTTCCGCCGTCTTCATCATCTTCTTCAGACAACAGGGAGGGGCACAGGAAGTAAGCTCCACATATAAATACACGACAAAATGTAAATAGACAGGTGTATTTATTGACACAGTTCTCTATGCAAAGGGACGGTTGTACGACTTGGGAAATGAATGCTCGTAACCCATGAGGTACTTGTTAATTAACTGTGAGCGCCAGCTAGCTATTTACTTTTTTTTTTATTTGCTTTATGTACGGACGCTCTTTAGCGTCTCAGGTCATCAGCGTCCCACTCAAACGAGAGCGTGAAACGTCCGACAAATTTTGCTCAGAGGCCTCTTTTATCAGGCTTGAGGTTCTTTATCGTGCCGTAAATGTACGACATGGGACCCACGGCTTTACTTCCCTTCCGAAGGAAGCCATACTTGGATATTTACGCACGAAAAATCCATCGGTCCTGGCAGGGATCGAACCTGCAAACTTTGGTTTAGGAGACGAGTACCACTATACCACCACGACCTATTAAATTTACTTGTGAAGAACGCGAGCTTCCGTAGCTGAAAACCATCACTCTGTTGTCTAAGTGCACGTGGCAACAAGACCTGGATAATTAATAAATTTGCAGTCAAACTATCGCGTAGGTATTTACTAGATCTCGCACTCGCTAATCACTAATTCATCACACGAGAATTTCGCCTCATTATCCGGCGAGAATTATGAATTACAGGTGTATGGTATTAATTACGCGCCTACTTATAACTATTCGCCCCGACGATCGATCGAAGAATGAATGCCTATACAATCTGCTGAACTAGCAACTGCGTCGGTAGCTTCGGATTTTTTGATAGCCGGTGCGACGACAGAAGAAGATAACTGCCTGAACTGAGAATACAAACTGGACGATTTCGCTTCCTTACATATCATCCCTTAGCATGGCTCGCCACGTGCTATTGTAGACGCCACGGGGTATACATATGTAAGCGCAAAAGCATCCCGGCTTCCCAGATTCAAACTTCTCTCTTCTGATTAGTCGTCTGACCATCGTATGATTCATTGGCGGCGCGAAACTCCAACCGCTCCACTGTCACAAATGTGAAAATGAGAAAAACCCAATATGTAACCTAGACTGCGCAGGTATTCCCTTTCGTTTGTGCTCTTTCGTACCAAGTAAAACTAAAACGCTACTCTGACATTCATTTTCCGATACACATATAAAATTGTAATTTATCTCTATTATTTATACTAAAGTAACATATCAGAAGTAACTACTGATGTCACTGCTGTTTATATAATTAAATAGAGTCTTCTCGTTCCTCGCTGAAAGCAATACAATTAATATAATACATATAAATTTAAAATACCTTCGGGGCGTCGATCATAAATTCTGTTACAATGGAATAGACCACCACATATTAGAAAAAAACTGGAAGAAAACGATAGTCGAGAAAATGAAGCAATTTCGAAAGATGTTCATGCGTGATGCATGTGAACAACAGTTGCAGCGGTATTTTATTAAAAGGAATGGCGGTTAATGAAAATATATGTATGTAGAGTGGAGGGAATGATTTGGAAAAAGGAAATTTGATGTGAATGTTTTGAATTCTCAGAGGTAATGATACTTTCTTCTCTCCGACGATATGTCCGCTGACTTATATTTTGCCACTGCTGTTGAGACCCTGCTCCTGGATATTTTTATGGTCCTCTGACCATAGGGGAAGGAGTCTTGGAGATTAATGTTTTTTTCCGTTATGGAAGATGGCACAATTTATTGTTCATACACTATTGTACTTACTTGCACTATTGCACTTAACTAACAAAGCTCGTCCACTTAATTCTTTCCCAAAACTAACTATCGCTTTCCACTAATTGAACGGAACTGAGAAAGCCCTTCCACTGATATTGCTCCGCTGAATACTCTTGCAAAACTGAGTGCGTGCACAAGAAAATTACAAACTAAATAAATATGGTCTACGTGACTTTTTCCATGTAGAATCAACTCATGCCGTTTGCTTCTTCCCGTGAAGAGGTTATCGGCATGTCTTTTCATCCCTGCAGTCGCCAAGGTTTTATGGTGCCCACTCTGTTTAAGAAATTTTCTAACAGAATAGCAATAAATATATTGCTCAAAGATTCTTTACAAATATTGCTACAACAGACTACAGAAATTTTCAGGTCAGATTTTATGACTGGGTTAGCTTTCTGCACACTTGCGAGAAAATAACATTTTACACATAATAACTCAACACTTGTACAGGTAAATGACATTACACTCATGATTATAACGAAGCTACATAAAATTATTTGCTACAATTAATATAATTAAATATGGAGGTGGTAGCTCATAAATACTGCCTCACAGTTATCAAAAAGGCGTGAATGTAGTAGGACAACATCTCCGGTCATAAGGCACGTGCTTAGTTTCATTGTAATTGCGAGTACTTGAATCTGTTGTGGGGATATTGACTCGTCATTGCTGGGAGTTGCCGCTGTGACTGCCGAACCGCAAGCTGCCGTGAAACGAGCGTCAAAACCATAAAACAGCCGGCATTAGAGAGCTTTCTAAAGAACAGTCTATATCACGTGTTAAAAATCTGAGCCGACATAACTACTAAATTCCTAATGTTGAAACCTTACACAGAGGTTGATCGCTTTACAACGCAAATCGTATAAATGTCTATATTATTGATATTGGTTGGAATATTGTTGATTCGCAGTTAATGATTATCTCTAATGAAGTTTGGCAAAACTAAGATAATGGAGGATAGAAAATCTGTTATAATTCATATTGGAAAAAAATCGTGCTGTGACTGCAGAGGGAATAGTATTTTTTTTTCCATTGTGCTATAAATTCAGATAGGTGAAGCACGCAAATACTGTCACAATTATTTAACCATTATCCGAAAAGGGACACTGCTGATGTTTGCAACAAGATTCCACCTTAGCACATAATGCTCCAATTCTTTGGAGACTCTAAGGGAGCATTTTGATGACAGTATCACTTCTAGAAGATTATGACCCACGCTATGACTGCTTTATGTGGAGGAACCTAAAAAATAGAGTTGATTTAGTTTATTTTTACGGATGCTCTTTAACATACCTGGTCATCAGCGCGAAACGGCCGACAAGTTTTGCTCAGACGCCTCTTCGTTCAAGCTTGAGGTTCTTTTACATGCCGTAGATCTACGACACGGTACTCACGGCTTTACTTCCCTTCCAAAGGTACATACATACATACATACGTATATACATACATACATACATACATACATACATACATACATACATACATACATACATACATACATACATACATACATACAGAGTACGGAGTTGTTTTATTTCCTTGTTAGAATTCTTTTTCTACAACTTTACCACATAACAGAATATTTAAAAACAGAACTGTGGAAAACAGAAATTAATTTTAAATGTTCAAAATGTCCCTCTTTAGCAGGGATACATCCATCAACCGCTGTCGCAAGCACTCTCTAGTGCGCTGATGATTCCTGGAGTATCTCGTATTGTCTGGTAGCCATGCAGAATACGAGGACGAAGACTCTCTACACCTTCGGCTAATCCCTGAAACAAGGTTCGTAAACACACAGATCTGTCACTACGTGCTCGGTCCTACGTCAAGCATTGAGGTGAGTAGCATAACGGACTAGGTGGTACAGAACGACCACAGCAACGGCGAACCTAGGAACTAAGCGTATTTACAATAATCCCACTCTATTTAAGCAGATATAAAAGAAACCATTTATCCTCGTACGTATAAAACAACTGTTCTGTTTTGGGGTTATTGCCACATGATATATATGCCTTTTTTAATAGTGTTTAACGCCCGTTTTAACTACTGAGGTATCACAGGCGAAATGAGGAAAAAAAAATTGTTTTTTAAGGAAGGAAGCGTTGCAGGCCTAAGTTCAGGGTACCCACCAGTATTTTCTCTTTATGAGGACTGAGGAAAACCTGGAAAAAAACTCAATCAGGGAAAACGATCCTGGTGGGAATCGAACCCCAATTTTCCCGCTCATGAGTCCGCGCCTTAATGACTTCGGGCAACCGTGGCGGTACAGATATGCTGATATTTTAGCTTGCATATCACACCGTGTATGAGTTGTGGACAAAGAGCTCTAGCAAGTAGACAAAGAGCTCTAGCAAGGAAATAAAACATTTCCCGGACCCATGTTCATATAAATATTTACACCTTCTATAACAAGGTATGTTTTCCCAAAGCATACTTTTTTGTTACACTCTGTATATATTCTATATCTCGCGGCCTTCAATTGTCATATCATTGGAGAAATTTTAAGGTTAGCAGATACAATAATCAAATTTATGTGTTCGGTTTGAAGCGGAAATCTAAGAACAGTAATTTTGAAAGGCTTTAGAGAAAAAGTTATTTTAGCATACATTTTTACAGCAACATTTCACCGTTACTCTTGTCCTATAACAACATGTAACTCTCTATTTAGACTATTCCGTTCTAATGTATACATATGGTCAAATGTAAAAGTTACGGTGAATTAATGTATACACGCTTAAGTTTATGAAACAATTGCGAAGAATTTTTTTATCCGTAACTTTTTGTCTATCATCATTAAAATTACAATATGCATGTAAAATTAAGAGAGAAAGTACTATTTATTGGCCACATGAGCTGTCAAAGGTTAAGAAGGTATCTGACCTCCTTTTATTGCATAGTTCTGAAGCTTTTAGGCAATAAGATCTCATTTACTTTAATACTTTTATATACAGGATGAATCTGAACTCTACCGACAAACTTTCACAAATTGTTCAGGGATGTTTTCTGAGTATATTGACATAAGGAACACATGGTTTCTGGTGCCTCTTACCGGGTAATATCATTGCTTTCGTTTTGTTTGAATCAGCTACCTTTGCATCTGTTTACTCGGAACATGATTGTTTCCAAACAAAACACACTAATGTAGTAGAGCGTAGTAGTGTGTGTTTTCAGTGTGGTCCGCCACAGGCTTAAACCCCTGCTCAGTTCTGTCTCAGCTGATAATTCGCAAGCGTATATGGTTTCAACATGATGAGATACAAGCGCATTTTGCAGTGCATGTTAGGGAATACCTGATGAACAATTTGGACACAGATGGATTGGTCGTGGTGGTTCTGTTCCATGGCCAGCTCAATCATCAGATCTGACCCCCATGGATTCTTCTGGGGTCACGTGTACCTAACTCCGGTCGAAACTATCATGGATCTGGTTGCTAGGATTGTGGCAGTTGCTGACGATGTGCGCCAATCTCCTGGGATGCTAGAGCATGTGCGATAGTCCATGAGGTGTCGCTGTGAAGTTTGTGTTATTAATGCGGTCGACATTTTGAACTAACAGTGTAATTTGGTTTTTTCATGCCATTTTTAAAATGTTTGGTTATTTATCCATTAAAATAAATACTTGCAATTGTCAGGAGGCGATGAGTAGTTGATTAATTGGTGGCGGATCGTATGTAAACACGCTCTACAGAGTCAAATGTTGCATTTTGTTTGGAAACAAATCATATTCCAATTAAGCAGGTACAAAGGTGGTTGAATTATTACAAAACGTAAACAATGAACTTACCCGGTAATGAGCCACCAGAGGAGACCACGAGTTCCTTGTATGAAAATACTCCCAAAAACATCCCTGAACAACTTGTGAATGTTTGTCGGTGGAGTTCGGATTCACAGTGTATTGTGTAAACGATTAGAATATTTATTATAGGCTTTTGCAGCGTTGATAATAAACTTTCAGACATCTGCGATTTATTTTAAGGTGTTGAAAGAGTATTGCTACATTGTTTAGCAATAAAAGTTACGAAGTTTGAAGTTCAAGCTCACATTTAATGAACGTCTTCCATTATCCTGGAACCTAGACGTACTGTCACATCAGAAGATAGATGTTGCTTACAACCCCCGAAGAAAAGCATACGGTGCGAATTGCTAAAGGAAAAGAACTCCAATTTCTTGCTTGAAAGTTGGCAGCAAAACAGAAAATGATGTGGGCGAGCTCACGCTATACTTGGCCTACAGTTGTGGCCCTAATTACTTACTGCGGATCAATACACATGGAACGAACGCAGTGTCACAATTAATGTTTCTGACTTTCGTAAGCCTATACATATCGCGATAGAATTTGACTGTTGCCATTGTTCCATAAAACGCTATGTAATTTCCTGACGTCACGTAGCTGGTTCACACAGTTAATTCAAAGCAAACAGCCTTCCGTTCATTACGGATCCTCACAACAGTCGCTTGTATACGTGAAAATTAACAAATGTATGTATAGTCGATCCTTAGTATCAAAAAACTATTTTAACACTAGAATATAGTTCAAAGTTACAAGAAAAGTTGTTTTTGAAATAGTTTTTATTAGCTTTAAGGTGTATTTATTTAATTTATTTTAGGACTTTTAACAGTATTTTTAATGCAAGAAATTTCCTCCCCCCCAAAACACCCTAATATTTCAACAATTGCTATATATTTTATAGAGGATATAAAGATTTCTTGATCCTGTTTTACGAAACAACTAGTTACATGTCATAATTTATTAAAATTTGTTCCATGAACATTTATTCCACAATGGTAGAATCGTAATATTTTGTCATTAGTCACCTGTCAAAGTTACTAGTGTAGCGACTGTATCCGAGCGCCGAGAAGTCTGTTTCGGGGATATTTATTGCTCGTGGACTGTTTGTTGATGCAATTTTGTTTATGCGAAATCATATACTCAAGCTAAAAATAGCATTAGGTTTACCACTTCGAAAAGAATCTCTAGTGTTCAAAATAAAGTAATAGTGCTGCATTTAATTAATGGTCATAAAGAAATAATATTTGGACTATTTATGAGTTGCTATCCTCATATTTAATTAGATTAATTGTATCAAATAATTTTATGTAACGTCGTTATAATCATGAGTGTAAAGTCATTTTCCTGTACAAGTGTTGAACTATTGTGTCAAAAATGTTATTTTCTTGCCAGGGCGCAGAAAGCTACCCTTAGCCATAAAATCAGATCTGGGAATTTCTGTAGCCTGTTGTAACAATATTTGTAAAGAATCCTTGAACAAGGTGTTTAATGGTATTCTGTTAGATAATTTCTTAAGCAGGGTAGGCACCATGAAACTTTTAGCGACTGCAGGGATGAAAAGACAGGCCGATAACCTCTTCAAAGGAAGAAGCCAAATGCTTGAGTTGATTCTACATGGAAAAAGTCACGTATACCATGTTTATTTAGTTTGTAATTTTGTGGCCCGCAGTAAGTTTTGCTAGAGTATTCAGCGGAGCAATATCAGTGGAGGAAGTTTCTCTGTTCCGTTCAATTTATGGAAAGCGGCAGTTAGTATAGCAGGTATTACATGGATGAACTTCATTAGGTAAGTGCAATAGTGCAATAGTTTATGTCCAATGGTGTATGAAAATAAATTGTGTCATCTTCCATAGCGAAAAATATTATTAATATCCAAGACTCCTTTCCCTATGGTCACAGGACCATAAAAATATCCAGTAACACAGTTTTAACAGCGTGGCAAAACTGTAAGAAGCAGTAACCATCGTCGGAGCGGAAGGAATTATTTATCCCTGAGATTACATCCAAAACCTATCAAATCAAATTTCTTTTTTCCAAAAGCTTTCCCTCCACCTATTCTGGTACATATACTTAATTAAAACACTATTGCCATTTTTAAAAACCGCTGCATATTTCTCCGAGACATAACGAAGACAAAGCGTTGGGGTTAATTACATTGGATTATGCATGTGTGAGGGACATATAATGGCCAAACGCCAGGACAGTTACAACGGTAAGAGATTTAGTTTTACATTCATATTATTATGTAAAAATAAAGGAGAAAGCAGCTCAGTTTCTATATTTTTTCAGGTGAAAATAGATAATCCAAGAAGTACGGAGATAGGTAGTGAATTTGAGTTCAAAATTGCATAAATAAACCTTAACGAAGTTTTAATTAAAATGCGCCGAGCTTAATTGATAGAATCAATACCTAACCCACAACATGTACACTAGTACATAAATTCGAGATTAACGGGTAGAACTCCACTAGTTTAACAATACGCAATATTACAAGACCAACTGTTTCGTGACACAGAACGCTGATAAAATAAAATCGCACGCTGATAATATCAGTATGCCACACTAGCAACTAGCAGTTTACACTCATAAGTTCTAGAGACATACACTTGTAAAATAATACCAGATTGGAGACTAGATTTACTACATAACGAGCTTCGTGAAAAGGGGCATAAGTATTTACTTTTTCACGGCAAGGAATACTCCGGACAATATTACCAAACGAGGATCAAATCCAGGCCCGTAATTTCACAAGTGGATACGGTTGCCTTTGAGCCCAGTGTACTATCACATACACTCATACCAGGGTTCCTTCCACCCTCAGCCGGAAAAAGCTAAGGCGGAACTAAGAGACGTTGCATGAGTAACCATTATGAATACAATGGTCACAACTACAGGAACTTACATAACGTTTCAATGTGAAAGTGAACGACAATGAAAGTTCGTCTTTGGTTTAAAATTTAATCGCTGCTCTGCATTCTGTTTTGAACATCACGTTGTGTTATTATGCAATGAGCAAAGGAATGACATAGGCGAAAAATGCAGAGTATACATTCTGAAACATATGAATATCAGATAGCATAAACATCACAACAAAAAATCGTGTTAGAGAATTCCGAAGGAATGTAGTAGCTAATGTGGTTGTACCTATGAAAATATTTTAGAAAAATTTCTTCAAATCTGCATCAATCCTGCTTACTAGGCACCGAAAATGACAATGAAAAACACACGCGTCACGCGTCACTTTCACAGCGGATATCTATTTAACATATTTCAAAGTTTAACCGAAAAATAACAGTAATGTGTAGTATGATGTTCTGTAAACAGATGAGACTCACATGCATTATGATAGCGTTGCTACGTGACAGGTAAATAAACAACGAAAAATGAAGCCAAGATTATCATATGATGTTCTGTAAACAGATGTGACTCACATTACGTTAAACTAGCGTTGCTACAACAAAATCGAGTCAAGATTATCATTTGAACAGCGGAAAGAAATTTTGAAGTGGTACTGGAAAACCGAGAATGTTGTTGAAGTTCAAAGGCAATGGAGACGTGTGTACAGAACAGAACCGCCAACGTGAGTAACAATTCCGTCTTACCCGCCATTCATACACTCTATGGTAATGAGAAATTTTACTTACATCACCACATTACCACCGAGATGTACGTGCGTACTTGATGATAATCTTCCAAGGCACTGGATAGGATGAAGAGTTCCGATTGAATTTCCACCCCGTTCTCCGGATCTAACTACGTTGAACTTCTACCTATGGGGAACTCTTAAGAATGTTGTATACCGTAGAAAAACAGTTACACTGTCAGCACTTCGGGAAGAAATTGAAACGGCATGTGCTCAATCGCTGAGGACATTTTCGCAAACGTTGTTCAATCAGTAGTTCAACGTACTCAGAAGTGTATCGACGCCGATGGTGGGCATTTTGAGCAACTGTTGTAACTGTAAAAGTCTAAGAAGATTAGTGCTCATCATTTTCTGTTTGTGTGAATTCGGTTTTGTTGTTAACACAGTTTTTTTCTTTGCTTGAAGTGTGTATATCTTTTTTGGCACCCTCTAAATATAATGTGCATTTGTCTTTAACGCTCTAGCGGTCGCAATTTTTGTTTTTCTCAACGAAATTCTGCATATAATCACCAATTAACAAAAAATTAGTTGAATTCGTTAACCAGAAAAATTGGAACATAAAGGGTGGGGATTAACCTTAAGCGAAAATTAAAAAAAATTAAAAATCGCCTAGCGTCCGCATTTTTTGTTTTTCTCAACGAAAATCGGTAAAGTCATTAAAAGTTAATAAAAATAATTTCTGAAAATCAGGGGAATCGGGTTATTAGGAGTGGCGGTATACCTGAAAACCGAAATTTAAAGAGTGGGGGTTACAGTCACATTAAAAAATAGCTCTAGCGGCCGCAATTTAAAAAAAAATATTAAAGGAAACTCGGCATATGCCATTGAAATGAAATAAGAAAATAGATTCAGAAAAATAGTGAAATCGGACTATTAGTAGGAGGGCGTTTACCCAAAATTTAAAAATCGCCCTAGCGACATTAACATTTGTTTTTCGCAACGAAACTCCATATATACAATTTAAATAAAATACTAAAAATAGTTTCTGAAAACTAGGCAAATCGGGCTATTAGAAGTGGGAGTTTACCTAAAACCTAAAACTTAAAAATCCTATAGTAGTAGTGATTTTTGGTTTTGTTTTTTTTTCACAGTAAAACTGGGCATATACCATTTAAACAAAATAAAAAGATAGTTTCTGAAAATTATGGAAATCGGACTATTATCAGTAAGAGTACATCTGAAAACCTAAATTTAAAAAGTTCTCTAGCGTTTAACTTTCTCTGCATTGTTTCAAAATAAAAGGACAAATTATTTCACATATAAACTGTACTTATGATGATGCATATCTTTTATATTTGACAAAAGCATTGCCGTGAAGATAGAAAATGTGAAATATTAATCTAATATGTGTTTAAGAATTATATTTGTGTTTAAGAGCGCTCTGTAATAACCTTTAGAAAACGCATTTGTTATATGTTACAATAAAATTTAAATTAAATTTCAAAGCCAATTAAAATAGATGAAACTTTCTATTAAATATTGTTGATTGTGTATATTTGCTTCGTACATTGTAATTGTTTTTTAATAGTGACTTTTTTGTTTGTTTTATTGAAAAACATGACATCTTCTTAAATACTCAAGATAAGTCGAAACTTCCTGTTATTTCTTTCTGTTTTAGTGCATGTAAAGATGATATCAAAGACTCATGTCATACACATTGTTAAAATTAAAAATGTTTAAAAATATCCACACAGTATATCTTTATATTTCTTTTAATTAAATAGTATACCATTCATTTTGCGGTTTAATGTGAATAATAATTATAAAAAATGTGGTTTCTCTTTTGTAAAACTTACAGATTGCAAGAATTATAGTTTTGTTCTCCTAATACCACACAGTAATTCCATAATTCATTTCATTTCATTAATTAAGAAGGTCTAATTTGGATTTCATATTAATTTTTGAAGATATTGAACTTGGTGAGGAATTTCCTTATTTTACGCCGCTCCTGCTTGACGGACGTTTTCTTTAATGTAAGATTGGTTTTTTGACAAAGTTAAAATCAATGAACAAACTCATGTGGTGAAGCTAATAAGTTGAACTACAAAATTGTTCATTCTTATCAATGACTTGGGAAATACAGGTAAGACCCATAGCTAAGGATTTTTGAGGCCTCATTCTTATTTATCGAAACCCACGTGTACTAATCATTATTTGAAGGTTACCATTGCAATAACTGTATCGTACAACATCGAAATGATGTAATTTTAATATTCAATAAGGCAATTTTCCCTTGCACAATTAATTATAGACAACAGAAGGACAACCTTTGCATTAAATTCTGTTTAATAACCTTCGTTGAGTTTTAAAATAGTCCATAAACGCCAACATATTTCGAACTAGATCAGGAATACCATTCATAAATAAGGTGTGCGTGTAACTTTCTTTGGCTTCACGAGGTCATCACATGACGAAGAGGGCTTTATTAATAACTGAAAGCAATGTCAGGGGAGTCGGATTGCATGCTGATGCAACAAACAAAGTCCAATCTAGGAATAGAATTGAGCACATCTTTTGTTTACCGTACAGTACTGACAGGAAGCTTGGTGATAAATGAGAGAGACAACCAAAGGGTGCTGTTTTATACGGCCGAGATCTCTGGATTTCATTGGAAACTGATGCAAATTACTCAGTGCAGCAGGACCCGCAATAAAGTTATGCATCATCACTGTTCAGCATTTCCACAGAACCGCAGTTCGGGGTTATTTCAACAACGATAACGCCCAACCACAAACGGCACTAGAGATAAAGTTTTCTTGAGTAATTACATTCTGTCTAGCCATTGCTGTAGTAGAGTAATTTTAGTTCACAAATGGCTCATGAGAGTTAATTGCTGCTAAATGAATAGAGTTCCCAACATTCAATAATTTTGGAAGCATTGAAAAGCAATTCAGTGATTATCAAGTTGTATTTCCATTTAGGTATATCAAGCAAATTAACATTATTGAAACGTTAAAGTATTTAGAAATATTAATATTTTTATATATGTATCAATTTACTCCTGCCAAGTTCGCCGAATGACAACTATTCAGACCAAGAACTTTTTTCTTCGCTCTTCACAATGTTACCTTTACATTTCATACAGGAATATTCCAGATAACGGCAGGGATCTTCCGCAACATGGAACATTCAATTGCCTACTTATTCATTGATATTTTTAAAGATATTACATGTTTTGTTCACTGAAACATAAAGTTTAACCGTTTTTTTTTTTTCCTCTCACAATTCAATTCTTTTTAATATCTTTTCGTACATCAGGATTGTTCGTCAGTTAATATTTAATTCCTATTGGTTCCCTCGTCTATCGAAGTTTAGCAAATTGTGATGTATTTAATCTGATTGGTATGTGTTCTCTCGTCTTTTCTCCTCACTGAGAGTCTTCTGCAAGACAGTTGGGGTTATAGCTACTTCTGGCTTTCTACTCAAAACTGTTAAGTCCGGAGCCTTCTCTAACATTCTGTGACCAAGGTATCATATGTTTTATAGCTTTTATTGTAACGTATTACATTGTATTTTGCTATGTTAGTTTAGAGTTTCCTTTGTAATTCTTTTAATAAGTAGGGGACTTGTATTTGAAAGCCAAAGAGTCAAAATTAATTTTCATTTGGACAGCATTAAAACTCTTTTACCTATTGCCTAAGGGGACATTTTGTATTAATCTTTTATTCAATTCATTGTACGTTTATAGGCGCAATATTTTGAGATTTTATACTTGCTTAAAACATATATTGCTGGTTTACATGTAATGTAATTTTGAAATTTTAAAGCTGAAATCTATTCAATGTGTATATTACATATACATTCATTATTGTTTAATAAATGATATTTAAATTATAAAACATTCTTTTCCCTTGCTATAAGGATACCTTTCTCCGGCTACATCCTGGGATTTTCGTTCCACTACATTTCCAAGATTAAATTTTATTCAGTGTTAACAAGAGGGTGTTGAACTTAACTATGCAGTTACAAATTACGAAGTAAACCTTCTTACAAATTATTCGGAAAAAATCGTGAGCACTGGTATGTAATCTCAACAAAACTGCTTTTTCTTCATATTGTTAGGCCAGTGAGCACTGCAATGCAGTTTATTCCTTTATTTTCTTTGCCAATCACCAGCAAGTTGTTTACAAATACAGGTCAGTCGGCAAGAATGGGATGGGCAGATTTGATGAATTTGATGTAATGACACTAACTATTGTGTCCAATCCAGGTATTGTGCAAGGAACTTGTGATATTAACTCAATTTTTCTGCACTGGGAAATTTATTACATCTTATTTTGTTTCTTTCTATTAAGCAATGCCAAACTGAAAGTCGTTAGCGACTTTCAATTTTAACTTTTGCTAGAATTTAAGGTACCTAATTGTTGTATTTGGATTTAAGTGCATTTTTAATTTTCAACTCCTTTTTCTGCGTTAGGCCTTTTAATGCCTAAATATCCACAATATGTGGACGACAATTCAAATCTAGCGAGACATCTAACGACATTTTACTTAAACCTGCATTTTACTTAAACTCTCAGATGCTTGAAGGCCAATGCAATATTTATCTTTGCCCCGACTCGAAGCGAAGTGATGCTTGTTTGTTCAAGCCTAACACTTGAGATATATCCTCATCACTGACGCTTTGAATATATATAAAATTATGGATGCCAGAACTCTGATTATATTGGTGCCATTAGATCTCTTTTTATTTAATATATTAAGATTTAGGACCATGCAAATAATCATTGCAAAATGTTTTAAAAACATAACTTTTAACCTTTACTTAGAGAGTTAATTATTACTAAATTATCATTGATAACAAACCATATGCAACATTTTCATATAGCAGTCTTAGTTTAGAAAGTAATAACCCATCGTTTCTTTTTTTGTTTTTTAAATACGATACCACGACGAACTAGTCGCATTGTTTTGTCAGGTGGCCAAGGTAGAATTGTATATATTGATCATTTTAATCTTTTGCAATCAATTTTTTATTTTTTATGTTTTAAGAACTAAAGATCTGAACGAAACTACTAATTTTTATACAGAAGGATAAAACAGTTATGAAATTTAACTTCCCAATTAAATGCATGGAAAGTAAGCCACAGAACGATTAATTTAAATGGCTACAGCAGAAATTAACGTTAGATAAATAGAAAAGATGTCAACGGACCCCAACCAAATAACCGAACTCAGGCTGTAATGTAGAACTCGAATGGGAGGTCCGGGGTCAAATCCCTTGAAGCGGTGCGGCAGTTTTCAAAATGAGGGGTGTTATTAAATGGAGATGGAAGGGGACGATGTTGGATTAATTATTTTGCTTATTTAGCTTTAGTAAGCCCCTTCTTCTCCCAACGTCCTCCTTGAACTGCCGTCTTTTGCTTACTTTTATTCTCAGGATATATTTTTGGAGTTCGTGTCAATGGGACAGGGAAGGATGTCTACCGTAATATATAGAAACTCGCAGGTTGGAAATCGACACGATTTATAATTAATTGTTTAAAATCTTTTTATACTTCCAGGTCGCCGTTGCCTCCCGAGGAATGTTTTAGTTCTTTAGTTCACTCTTGCACGGCGTAAGCGAAGCCAACTCCGATAAATCGTTACACATTTGTTCTGATATTCAATATTATGACAATATCTTCCTGAGAACCTAACGTCCATCTGTGAATATCTATCTCTTGTCAAGTAATATTTAGTTCTCTTATAGTCGACACTGTTTCCTATCTTGCCTCTTAATGACTCTAAATCTATCATTGTTTCCTGGGTATGTGTTACGAACGAAACTCTGGTTAATTATTAAATTAAATGTATTTCGCTATCTATAACCTTCTTCTCGGAGTACTTATATCACTGTGGATCTTGCGGCCACTGCTTAAGTAACTGACTGACCGCCTATTCAAGTTAAAAAGTGCCAAAACACCGAAATGTTGTACCTTTTGTCAACTATGAAATCATTAGGTCGTGATGTTGCGAAATCGTCTATATTATGACTTTCTTGAATAGATTTCGGTTTTCTGTCCTACGCAAGGTTTTCTATTGGTTAATGCTCAATTCTGAGTATCTGCCCTTCATCTTCCTATAGGAGGCGACTTATATTTAAATTATTTTGCTTACTCGCTGTGTAACGTCACAAAAGGTCTTATAGATGTAGTTCACCCTCTACAAAATTGCGTCAAAGGTCTATTTATGGTTCCGTTACCTCCACAATTTTAACAAAAGAAAACTTACAGCCTCTGCGCCAACGCGATCCCTCGACAGTCCTGTTTTTGTTGCGGTTTGTTTTCGCCACGGTCACTCCTCAAGGCGATCGAAAAACCTTGTTACAGTATAAAAATATACACAATAAATGTGGTAAATGTTCCCTTACTCTCATAAAAACATAAAATGGTAATTCTCTAAAAGATTCTTGTACAAGTGTTTCCCGTCAAAACATAAGAATAAATACTGTGACCTAAATATATGTCTGGTTCGTCATTATGGAATTGAAGCTTTGAATTCCGCCTTCATCGGTCAGTCATATCTTGGTTTTTTCGTGGTTTTCCCTGGCTGCTTAGCAGGGATTGTTACTTTACATGAATTTTCCGCTCTCCCATTTCATCTTACATTTTGTGAATTCTGTTATAGAGCTAGATGGGCTGGCGCGATGCGACGGAAACTTTTCTGCCAGGACGTCTGGTATCAAAGAGGCCTTTCTCAGGTGCTCGAACTCCTTGGAGGTGAGTTCTAACAGCGTCGAGGATTTGTTTGGACACATGTTGGGATCCCGTCTACATTCATATCTCATCGCCCATGAATTCTGCCCGCCTTGATCTTCCTAATCTCATCTCCCAGGGGTGCCACCATTGAGGCCATAGGCATACATTGAATAAGGTTAAAGTAGTAGTCAAGGTAGTTAAGGCACGGAGGTCTGAGTTTCGATTTTCTGACTGAGGTTTTGCCAGGTTTTCCTTAGACCTCAGGCATATGCCGAGTAGGTAACCTAAACTTATGCCTGGAACGCTTCCTTCCTTAAAAAATTATAATTTCATCTCAAGTATCAACATTGCCCACCGCCTGTGATGCCTAAGCAGTAAAAACGGGCGTTACACACTATTAAAATATATGAAGTACCGAAATATTACTCTTCGTCCCTAAAAATTACAATTCGGATGAATTTACACTTGCTGCAGTAGTTTCTCTTAGTTCTTCACTTAAAAGAGGTGCCGCTTTTTTCTCAAGGAATCCGCACAAACGACTTCGATAAGAGCAAAACTTTATAACATCGTACCTGTTACCCCAATCCATGGAAATACAAAAATGAGGGACAAATCAAATAGTAGTCGTGATGAAAGGGGTGTTTCAAGCAGCTAATAAGAACTGGAGAATGTGAATCTGTCAAAAATGTTATTTAAATTATTTTAATATTTTATGTATTATTTTGTTTACAACCCCTAGATACATTTTTTAAAATGATGAATAAAATAAAAAAGAAACAAATAACATTAAATAAATAACACATAAAATAACTGAAATTAAAGTTTATTGAAAATGTTAAGAAAAATACAAACTACAAGGAGTCTGCACCTATCTGGCCTTGGCTATTTTAGATGTACCTCCTTACGATTACAGAAATTTTAATGCAAAAGATGATTTTACTAACCCTTTATCTACATTCTAAATAGTTAAACAAAGTACAAATTTCCACAGTGATTAGGTCATTTCCCAGTCCCCGGTCATAAAATAATTTTAAAAGCTAAAGCCAATTAGTTAGATCACCAGAAATTGCATTTTCGACTACTTTGCCGCGCAGTCATCACCGCTTATGAAGCTTAGCAAGCAAGCAATGTTTCTTTACGTTGTTTCGTGTATAATAATCCAATAACGCACGCTCATATAAGCGTCAACGTGTGGCAAGAACGCTGTGTATAGTGTCGTGTTGTATACATGAAGAAATAAACAGTAATGCTATATACAGCATGTACTGGAAGTAGAAGGCTGGGCTCTGACCAATAATCGTTAAAGCCGGTGCAAAGGTACAGATACATTAGGTTTCTTTCTAAGGTTGGGCAGACCATTAGAGGGAACGTTAAAATACAATTAGGAAGTTGAGTTTATTTCTTAGTCTGCTAAGGCAGAATGGGAGTTAACTCTGTTGCTACAAGATGGCAAGAGAGAAAGGTATTAGTTATAAAACAGAAAGATTTTCTTCACTTCAAAAGCTTTGTAAATGTATACGTAGAACATTGTGTTGCCTTAATATCCTATTATATTTTAAAGTATCATTTGAATTTTATGACATTACCTATTCATACACAAAAAACGTAATCACAAACTAACGTATTCTTTACAAATAACCAAATAAATGCAAGAACAGAAAAATTATCTTCTAAAGTGAAAACAGATATAAATAAACACAAATTAATAACCCTCAGCATGTGTAACTGCCCTCAATCGTCCGATTTCCGCAATAGTGAAGACGAGAGGCTACAACATCTCAGACTTCTTGAGTGTGTGCACATAAGCCATCCTTTGTCCTTCATGCATGTGCAGGGAATGCATGTGCAGCATATTGCATTTAGATAGTACAAACATTAAAATTTGTTTTTAATATTATTGAAAAATGTATTTTGTTTTAGCGTGAGTGTTTAATGAGATTGAAAATGGAATTTTTTTTTGTTATAGGGAAATGCTACAATATTAATTATAGTAAATATAATATGTTAACGTTAAAGCTTGCTGTGTATGAAAAACATTATTGCGAAACTAATTTGTCGTATTATGTTACAAAGGTTTATTAAAATAGATGCTGCGATATCGCTGCACACTCTGCCACAGAGCTAACAGAACAGGATTACCAGACATCGTCTTTAGTGCATGCTGCAGTTGCTACACAGTTTTCCTGGATATCTTGTGAACCGCGCGCTGTAACGAGAAGAATTTTCAGTTCTAGAGATGACTGATTTTTTTTTTGGGGGGGGGATCAAAGGGTGTACATGCGCAGTACTGGCCCTGGTGTCTATGATGCGTAAGAACATTGTGCTCAATCGTCGCCAGTCTAATCATATTAATTAAAAACACATTTACAGAAGCTGAAGCAAAATCGTGTGTACTGCAAGAAAGTTCAGTCGATAACTAAGAGCCATACTATGCATAGAGATACCTGTGCATGATGCGATTGAATCTTTATGGCTCTAAAATAAAATGTACTATGTAGGGAAACTTCTTTGAAGAAAGGAGCATTCAATAACGTTTATCATAAAAGCCGAAACGACTCCTTTATGGAGGAAAAGATTTATGTATACATGCCCGCAACAAACGCAGGCATTGTTTGTTTCGGATCAACATCATCCGCGTTCCGCTGTCGTCAAAAGCGGAGGGCATTAATGTTCCAATGTTTGGAGATCTCGAAGGGCTTCAGATCATATTGAAATCAGGGCAGAGTTTCTGCTGCCGCTCCATGAATAACTCCATCGAGTAGAGGTACTGCTGCATAAATAACAATGACCGACCAACATTCTCAACCAAGGCAACTTCCATTACTCATGAGCCGCTCTCAATCGATGCCACCCCGCATAATCTATACAGTGTGCTAGAATTAGAGGTATCTACATATGAAATTGCTTTTGGATCATTTAAAGTATTGAACGGCATTTTCAATATGTGATATTATTATTATTATTATTATTATTATTATTATTATTATTATTACTATTATTATTATTATTATTATTATTATTATTATATAGAGCGGAATGACTTGAGAAATACAACAATAGAAACTGTTAGAAAATAAAAGGTAACGAGGATTAAAGATGTGAAATGAAAATATAGCAATATATATAATAATATACAGCATGTTAAGAAAATATGAAGAGAAATTTCGAGGAATATTGCTGTCAAAGCAAAGACCAAACATTTTCTATAAACTATGCCCAGAAATTCTTCGTTTGCACGATAGATAAAAATTCTGTTTTACAACCAAATGTTTCATATGCGGTACAACAACACACGTGGTTCAAGCACGATGAAATTCCGACTCATTTGTCTTCTTATATGTCGCTATCTGAACCAGGAGTTCACTGAAATATGAATGCATTGAAGCATGGCTCGCGGAATCTTCCTGTTGTTTTTATTGGGGGGGGGGGGGCACATGAAGAGTATGGTGTATGCTCAGCTGGTTCCTGATGTTCACGTTTTGGAAGTGATGTCGATATGGACCTATCTATGGTCTTTGATAGGATTCGCCAGTTCAGGCTCTAATGTTACAATGTTAGCATTACCGGCAGATATCCTCCAAAGTTCGTCCCCGTGGTGTCTTAACACTTTGTGTGTTTTATAGTACATATAATACACACATAGGACCCCTTCATGGTCTAGTTGTAGCCTTTGCGATTAATAATCTGGAGGTCCTGCGTTCGATTACCGATCAGATCAAGCTGTGCGAATAAGGTTTTATAGTAGCCTTGCCTTATCCTGAGAGGGTGAAGACCAGATAGATAGCTTTAAGGCGCCAAGAACTCCAAACTCATTTGCGCCATCATTATTCCAGTTCATTTATCCATAGGTGCACTAGTTCATAACGCATCACCTTCAACATCATTTTCATTGAGATAACATATTGGCGTCCTATTGGCGTTCCGGACCCAGAAGTTCGTAACAATACAGTCATACCAAAGAGAACCGACTAGAAAGAAGTTCATGAGACAATGGGCTGACATTGAAAACGAATGTATAATAAAATGAACTTTTGGAACAATGTAGCTAAAATTACAAGAATTAGACAAATAGAAATTGATAAAATACTTAAATAGTTACATAGAAATGTCGCAATATTTCTAACAGCATGTGTCAACAAAAGCATAAGAAAAGCCTAAACTGACAAGTCTACAGGTCTGTATATGTACAGACCTGTGACAGTATGCATTAACATTAACAGTTGCCGATCAGGTGCAAGATTACAAGACCAACTACAGATGGCTACACAAAGCTTAATGTAACCATTATAGAATAAAACAGAAAATTCTAAAACAATGGTATTTAAAAATAAAAGGGAGTCGACTTAATCTTAATTTGAATGATAAAACAATGAGACAGAGGAATAACAGGTAGAGAATTTTAACTATTTAGCATGCCAGATATCTTATAATTAACAAACTGACCTTAAGCAAAAAGTTGAACAATTCCAAAGTATACGTTACACATGTCATTACAAGAACACTGCGAAATAAAAACAAGAAATGAGACAATGCTAGAATTTTATAAAGTAATGGCGTGATATATGGAGTAGAAAACTGGGTCAGGAATAAATCGAACAGAGGAATAACAGAGACGAGGCTAGACTCTTAAAGTTAAGTGATGATATTAGACAAAAGAGAGGCAAAACGTCTCGGGAGAATATTTATGATTTCTGTCTAATAGACCCTACAACGCGGACTGATTACTATTATTGCTTAATACTTCCATTTTATGCACAAATTATAAATTTATATGTGGGAGAAATAATTATACCGCCACGGGTGGCCGAGGTCGTTAAGGCACGGACTCGTGAGCGGGAGGTCTGCGGTTCGAATCCCGCCAGGACCGTCCTCCCTGACTGTGTTTTTTTCCAGGTTTTCCTCAGTCTTCATAACTGGCAAATGCCGGGGAGGTACCTAAACTTAGGCCTGGAACGCTTCCTTCCTTAAAAAAAAATCCTTTTCCAATATATCATTTCATCTCATGTATCACGAGTGTCCACCGCCTGTGGTGCCTCAGTAGTAAAAACGGGCGTTAAACACTACTCAAAAAAAAAAAAAAAGTAATTATATAAGAGTTGTACAAGTATCGAGCACTCACTAGATGTTTGTTCTCATAGTGGACAAAGGCATGTTGACTGAATGTTTAGCAAGCAAAGCTGTGCAAGTTACGGGTAAACAGCCGAGCGCTTCTTGAAAAAGCTCATTAATCGCTAAATGTGTTATTGCCGAGCATAATGAATGTTCATTCATACAAACTGAAAGGTCAGTTCGTTAAGTTCGAACACTATTTGAGGTTTATCTATAGGGAACATTATAAGAATTATGCAAAACAAATCTCAGCACTTCTAAGAGTGTCGAGATATTGCCACCATTGTTCTAAGGTAGCTAGAGAGAGTAGATGCCAAAATACCAAGGGTGCCAAAAAATGTATACACACTTTCACAGTAGATTTCTATTTAATATATATTTCAAATTTAGACAATTTAGACAGATGTGACTCACATACATTTTACATTTACGTGACAGGTAAACCAACAAGGAACAAATGACACCAGGAATATCGTATGGTGTTCTGTAAACAGATGTGACTCACATTATGTTATGCTAGCGTTCCTAGAATAAAATGGAGCCAAGCTTATCATTTGAACAGCGGAAATCAATTTTGAAGTGACCAATGGAAAACCGAGAATGTAGTTGAAGTTCAAAGGCAATGGAGACGTGTGTACAGATCAGAACCGCCAACGCGAGTAACAATTGCAGGCATTCGAGACAAATTTGAGACTCGTGGTACCGTATACCGTAGAAAACCAGCTACACTGGCAGCACATCGGGAAGAATTTGAAACGGCATGTGCTGCAATCGCTGAGGATACTTCCGCAAATGTTGCTCAATCAGTAGGTTCAAAGCCGAATGTGGGCATTTTGAGCAAATGTTGTAACTGTATAAGTGTAAGATGATTAGTGTTCATCATTTTCTGTTTGTGTGAATTCAGTTTTGTTATGTTAACACAGTTTTTTCTATGCTTGAAGGGTGTATACATTTTTGGCACCCTGTGTATATACCTGTAGACAACAAAAAATGGGCGTTTTAGCATCTCATTTTCTAAGTAAATAAAATTTTATTTAACTGATTGTATGTCATAAATGTTCGAGAAAATGGTTTCGGTTACGTTATGTGGCGGACCTGGATTTGTCTACCTAAATGGATATTTCACCTTTCTATCTCCTAATTTCCAGTACCTTCTCGAATCGTGTCCAATGGGTTTTATATTTTTTTAGAATTGAAAAATTGGGCTTGAAAAATTTTGGGAGGCGGGTTAATCCCGCGATTTACTTATTTTGTCCTTCTATTTGGTAATATATCATAGATTGTTTTGTTGTTAATGTTTGTTAAAGGAATGGTTTCATGTTGGAAGGATTCACCTATTGGCTGACGCGCCTTCCACATTGACAATTTTTTCTACGCACCGAGCAGAGGAAACCCTTCCTAGCTTTCTTCTGAAGCAGGCCCCGGCTTTGGGGAATAATAATATTTAGCGTTCATAATTAGAAAATCAAGGAGCCTCTTGGCTGGGTATCCAGTGGCCCAGGTATTTACGTGTTAAGCTGTAAAAGCAATGTATTGCATGATGCATCTCAGTTGGAATTTGGTGGTTTTTTTAATGCAAAGTTGTTCTCTTTTTTGGTAATTTTAATAATGATTTATCAGAGCAATATGCCATGTGTCTAAAGTGAACTTGCTTTGGCATGAATTATACTTTGGCATGAATTTTTCATCAATTTTATTATTTTGTTATTTGTGGTATGAAGGCAAGTTGTATTTAGTTTCTTTAATTACCACTTTGCACATAGACTAATGTAACCTAATAGTTAAATGGGCCAGATTCTTTTTAATTCTTTGTTTCAAACCTTTTAATGTACACCATTTCCAGTCTTATTACCATTTATTGTTTGTTCAGTATATATTACAGCAAAAATTATTATGCTGTATCGTATATTCACTATGATTGGGTATTATTAATAAATTGCATTTAAAGAGCATTATATCTTTTACTAAGCTATCTTCCCTCTCCCTTACAGTAAATCACATTTCCAGGGTATCTCTTAGATTTTAATCTCAATTCATTCCACGTAGAGAAACCTGCTAACTTCAACCGGAGGATGTAAGAAAAATAAAATTATCGAAAAGTGTAACAAATGATAGCACAGTAGAGGTCTCAAGGCGTTACAATTATCAATACTGAAAAGTGCCAGAAACTCGCAACTAGCGGCTTGTTCGCGACCTACAAAAACAACGCGAAAATGGTCAATACTTTAATGCATCTCTCTACTTTATGGAAATTGTGTGGTTTAAAACATTATCTTGAGGTCTTAAAAGAAAGAAATATAATATGATTTGGATAACAAACAAGAATACAGAATATGATGATGAAGAAAAAGGGAGGTTAAAGAAATAATTAGTGATGAGCGGAGTATAAAAAAAAAATTATATATTGACGGAACATAAAGCAGACAAAATTAGAGGAAAAAGCAAAGTTCTAGGGTTGAAGGGAGACTGTAGTATTATGTAAAATTTTAAATAATAATAATAATAATAATAATGTAATTAATAATAATAATATAATTAATAATAATATAATTAATAATAATTAATAATATAGTTAATAATTAATAATAATAATTATAATTAATAATATAATTAATAATTATAATTAATAATAATTAATAATAATTATAATAATAATTAATAATTATAATAATTAATAACAATATAATTAATAACAATATAATTAATAATAATAATAATAATAATAATAATAATAATAATAATAATAATAATAATAATAATAATAATAATAATAATAATAATAATAATAATAATGCTTTAACAACCTAAGAATATCAAAAGTAACGCATCTTTTATGGACACTTCTCACACTTCTCCGTAACCCAGACAGTATTTCATTATTTGGAGTACTATTCTTAAAATGTGATAATAGCATTTGTTTTTCCTTACTTGAATTCTTCATCCACATTTAATATATGAAGTTCATTTCCTATTATTTCACTTCTTGCTTTATGCAATGGTATAGCTAGCTGTTATTATCACTTCTTTGTAAATGATAAATATAGTAAAGTTATATTTCGGTGGCATGTTCATTAACACCAATATCTGGTAGCCACGCGGTCAATCCTCGCAAGGTATTAGTAATTTTATCTGTCCCTTTTTGTGACATTTTGCGGAAATCCTGTGTAGCATCTACAGATTTCTCTAATCCATAACTTCCACAAGGCTTGAGATTGGAAACTTTGACGATTATTATTCTAGCATCGTAACTACTTGATGGAAGTTATCAAAAGCCTTAAGGAAAATAACAGGGGGAAAAAGTAAATAAAAATTCAGCCGCTAATGTTACAGCAGAGCTTAATGAAATTGCTGGTGTTTAAAATCGATTGTCAATATAGCACACACTGGTTATAAAGACAGTTTACCTCTTTATCCCTTCATTATTCGAAAGTAATAATATGTTTCTGTTAACTTTAACTGTAAAATTAAAAGAAATATTCTCATTACTATTCGGACAATCCTGAAATTATAATTATGAGCTCTAGAATAATTAAGATCTGGTAAATGAATGTAAGAGTATTTTTAAAATTTCATTTACATTTCTACGCCTCTTTTCCCTCATTTTTACTTCACTCTTGTTTTGTTTAATTATACAACCAGTGCTAAAAAATCCTTCCACAGTGCCCATAGTTATTATGAAAACATGAGCTAATTTGCCAGCCCGAAAAAAAAGAAAAACAAAGGATGGCAACATCCTATTCCGTCTCTCACGAAGTACAACATATTCAATTTTCCTCTGATATTTTAGTTCACAAAACGCTTTGTGCCTTCATATAAATAATTTTTCTTAATACTTACATCTATTAACTTATTTTCGGCACATTATTTACTTTTACTGCTAAGTCAAGAGTGTACTAAAATTATGTGAAGTGTTTGACTCGCTCTCGACCCCACATTTTCTCTTATAACTTTTAAACTAATGAATATAGCTCATTGACACCCAACACGAAAATTCCTGGTGTACGAGAAGGATGATAATCTCATGACTAAATGCCTGGGCTAATTGCCTTTACCACCAACACATGCCTGTGCACGTTTCTCCAGTTTCATGAAAGTACGTGGTTTGTTGCGACGCATTTTTCCTTTCAACATTTCCCATAGGAACTGATAAATAAGGCATATCCTTTCAGAAGTGACACCATCTTAAAATAATGTAAACATTATACCCATGCGAAATTGAAGGGGGCACCATCCTGTTGATACACTCTAAATGATTACCAAACTCATGCAAGATTTCCATATAGACTGCTGTATCTGCTGTTGTATGATGGAAGATGAGGCTGATAATGCGGCGTTGCGACAGAGCACACCACTCCCCAAATGAAGATGAATCATATGGACGACACGGCAGTTTTGGAATTGACGTGCTAACTAAGGCAGATCCGCGCATCTTTGGAGAGTCGCATTGTTCCCGGAAGTGCATTAAACAACTCTGGAATCAATTATAGCGACTAATTTTTTTATGTTGTTCATAAGCAGGATTCAATTCCAGCAAAACAGTAACACGATATACAGGTATATTTGCTTGTTTTGGTGTGCCGGCAGAGTAGTCTGCTAGAGGCTTCGCCGAATTAGGCCTAGCGGGAGCCAAGGGATGTTGAATAACCCCGAGGTAAGCCAAAGTATATATTGGTAGGTTGGTCATTTAAGCGTAGAACCACAACGTGGACTTCTTTCTAATAAGAATTTATTTACAGAAGATTGATGGTAGAGATTACAAAACGAATAGTAAGGCAAATGAGAGATTTCGCTGAGAATTTTCTAAGTCCCAAGGAGGAGATTTAGGCTGTTGATATTCTGGGTACGAGCATGACAAGGAAAGTTAAAACAAGACAGCTCCGTAGCGAGGCTACACACACAATCTTACATACTGTGTTGTGTTGTGCCCCCAAGTAATCATTTCTGGGGTCTTATGTAGTCCTTCGTGTAACTAGGGTGGTTTGAAGCAGACATACGAATAATTAAAGAGCGTCTGGCTATACTTGCCAGATACTCATAAATTGGAAGGTAGTTGCTGGGTCTGGACAGTAATGTGACTGTGTGAGAGTGACCCAAGTATATTTTTAAAATAAATAAATAAATGCCAACAAACTTCGTTATAGTCACTTATTGCAAAATTTACTAGAGAGTATCAAGGTAAGAAACCGCCTCTGTTCCCTTCTAAAACATTTAAGATATTAAATTATTTTACGAAGCGATAAAAGTGTACAATAAACATGAGGTAAAATTGAATAGAATGAACGGAATGGTACCAAAATATGCAGAGAATAAAGGGTTGGGTAATAACGTACTCTGTGATTTTGAGGAAATTGGATAGGAGACATGTACAAAATAGGCAAAGATCAAAAGGGTTTCTTCTACTTCCATCAAAATATTGGAGAAAATGTAAACGCTTGCATAAAGCAGCAATAGTGTCAGTGGTGTATAGTGCATTGGCACCATCTCTTGGGATTTAGAAGGTTGTTTAACGGCTCTGTATGTCACACATTATATCTCATTTACTGGCTCTTGCTTGAGTTTAGCACTTGCGTGAACTAGCAACTAGAGAGCTAGTGTATGTCAACATATGACGGTTAGTGATCCTGTTGTTTATTTCCTTGATATGCAGAATACCCTAAACAATACTTCTTGTCTACTCCCCTACTTTTTCTGGTATTCTTATTTCGGCTATATTTCTGAAGTGAACGATTGGGAGGCTGTTTCGAGTCCTCTGATTTAATTAATTGAAATTTAATACGTTTGGACGACGAAGAATTCTATCTTAGCTATTTTCAGCAAGATGGTGCTACCTGCCACACCTCCATGTCGGCATTTTTTTTTTCCCAAGATCTGTAATATTAGAAGAGCTATGGTCACCAAGGTTTCTAAAACTCAAAGTATTTTTCCCTATGGGGGATGCTAAAAGGGAAATTAGATCCCAACAATCCATGCACTCTCGTGGAAATGCAAGAAAAGGTTAGACCGAAAACAGAGACTATGACTCCTGATGTGTTGATGAGGGAGGCATGTGCAGGCTTGTCTGGTACTAATGACAATTGCTTTCAAAATTTTCTATGGAATATTCACGATTTTCATTACCAATATAGGCCTACGTCAAGTGCCACTAAATTACTACATTCGTTTAAAAGTTAATAAGAATAATTAATGGTCGAACGTGAATGGAACTCCCCGTATACTTTAGCAGAGGCTTTCCTTGATGATAGGAAGAAAACTAAATAATATGACATCAATAGTAGCAAGAAAAAATGTGATACAAAGCACGCATGAAAGCTCGGTAAACTAGCAATATTTGACAGAGAAGGGGTGACTGAGTTTGTGGCACTTCACATAATATGGCGTTACAGTAGCTTTTGCCTCCTCAGTTTTCACTTTTATGAAATTGGAAAATTACTCAATCGTGATGTGTTTCATAATAACTATGGGTACTACAAAAGTTTTTAGCACACGTTGTGTCTGTCATTAAACAAAAAAGAGAAAAATACACATAAAAGTAAAAATAAGGGGGGAAATCTAAGGAGAATGAAATAAAATAAAGAGTTTAAATTTCTCTTACATTCACTTACCCGGCCTTAACCACTCCAAATTTCATAATTATAATATAGTATCCTTGCAGAAATGTCGGTCCTGGTGGTCTAGTGGTATACTTGCATCGTAAACCCAAGATCCCGAGTTCAATCCCCTTCAGGGTCGATGAATATTTTCGGGCATAAAAATCCTAAGTATGGCTTCCTTCGGAAGGAAAGTAAAGCCGTGCGTTCCGTGTCGTGCATTTATGGCACGAAAAATAACCTCAAATCTGAAAGAAAAGACTTATGAACAAAATGTATCGGCCGTTTACGCCCTGAATTGAATGGGACGTTAATGACTTGAGATGTTAAAGAGCCTCCGTAAATAAAACAAATCAATAAAAACCTTGCAAAACTGTCTTAATATTTAATTTAGTTTTAAAATTAAAGGCAATATAAACATTTTTTTGCTTTCAACGAAATGAAGGGATAAAAATCTTTAATAGATTCATAAACAGTGAAATGACAATATTGACAATGGATTTAAACAGCCGCAAAAGCAATTACATTTTTAACTATTATTATATTTAATATCATAGAAATTACCAAAAGGAACGCATAATTTTCATTTTAAAGAAATAATGATTTTTTAACAAAAACCTTCAAATATATTAGCAAATATATTTAATTTCTTTTTTAACTTTTGAATGAAAATATAACATTGTAAATTATTATTGTGAAAGTTGTTACGCCATTGAATTATGACATGGTATTATTAATTTATTCTGCACGTATCCTTGAGACAGATTAATGCCCATAGCATGGTTTCATTCATTATATTGTCGTGACATTATCTATCAAACTTGGTAAATATTTTAGGTCGGTCGCATTTGATCAAGAGCAGCGAATATTTGTTTAATCAGTTCAGACCTTGTGTCAACTAGGGTTGTGCATATGCCCCCAAAGAAAAATCAGGAGCGATAGTTGGGTGGTCCTTTGTTCTAGTCTCCCGTAATACATTATCATGTCAGTCAACTCGGGGAAAGGTTAGACGCCCATACGACGCGTCAGAGAACATGGGAACTTGGTGCCTATAGAAATATTATAGAATGCAGAATCCGGGCAGCGAAGTATTGTCTATGAATGTTCACGGAGATCAGACACTAATTAAGGCGGTCTGCTTTCAGGAACAGCTGAGAATGGAGGCAAATAAGACCTGGGTTTCAAAATTAAGAAGGGATCTGGAAAATATAGGAATTGGTAACATTTAGTTTGCAGAACGGGGAAACAGGAGGGGGAGGGGGTTGAAGGAAAATTAAGAAACGCTCGAAGGACATTAATAGGCAGCTGACTCTTTCGGAGAGTGCAGAAAAAGTTTCGCTGGAGATACAATCGGAGTTGAAAATTGGATGGGGGATGGAACGTTACATCCAAACAGGGGCAAAACTCAGCAATCAGGGGCTTGCTTTTGGTTTAGGCTAAGCGAGTGGCGGGTGAATATAAAGTAACAAAGAGAGTATGAGAATATGCCCTATATGTGTGGAGAAAGAACCTTGGGAACATATTCTGGTGTACTGCAAGGGGACGGAAGAAT
>CM060834.1:43252500-43372500 GCA_030762175.1 Metallyticus violacea | reverse complement strand
TAGATAGATAGATAGATAGATAGATAGATAGATAGATAGATAGATAGATAGATAGATAGATAGATAGATAGATAGATAGATAGATAGATAGATAGATAGATAGATAGATAGATAGATAGATAGATAGATAGATAGATAGATAGATAGATAGATAGATAGATAGATAGATAGATAGATAGATGCTTCGCAATTAATGATCCTTCTCCTGCAGTAATCACCCGATAACTGAACCACAATCGGCATGATTTCTGTGAGAGCAAATGCCGCGTAAATGGTTGATACCTGTGTGGGTCACAGATAACAAATTTTTCGCTATTCCTTTTCTCTTATAGTTTGATAATAAATCTTAATGAAATAATAATAATAATAATAATAATAATAATAATAATAATATAAATCTGTTCAATGGTATATATATATATATATATATATATATATATATATATATAAATTAACAGTAATTATGATAGCAGAAAAAGATAAAACACAAAGAAAAAGTCACACTTGAGATCGCTATATTTTGGCCTCGTGGAGTCCTTCTATGGCAAGAAGACAAGTGACATATATATATACATTTTGTTTAAAAAAAACAATAGCCGTTTCTTCTTCCTCTTCGTGTTTTACATAACACTTTCTCTTTTCTCCTTCTTAGTGTAGTTGTTAAGTCCACAAAAAACACGCAAATTTGTCTTACGGGAGCACTGACAGACTGCTTTGTACTGTTAACCTTTGCCTCTCTTACCCGTGGCGTCATCATTCACTCACTGTTGAAAGGTAGCTTTGCGGTTTATCTCTAATGAATTACAATCGTGTTGGTTTCTCGGTTGCTGCATGCGTAGTGCAGTGAGGAAAAAAATCCATCATCATAAGCTCGAGAAATGAAAGCCTTTGTTCTTACACTCGCATCCATCTGCCTCAAGCATTCACTAGAAATAGAAATTGAATTTCAGAGCGTTTCATTTTGTAGCCATTACGTAAAGAGTCTGTCAGGACCAGCAGTTGAAAGATTTATTTTCAGGAAAAATAAAAGAATCTTGCTGCGTGCTATCTCTCTAGAAGGTACGCCATTTAGAGAAAATTACTGCGAATAAATTGCATTCACAGAAGACATAAATAGAATACAGTAGTATAATTTAAGCTACTTCGAACGTGTAGTCAAAGTAAATCTTTTTGCTTTAAGTTTATTTATAGCAATAAGAGATGGTATAACTCGTAATTTTTCCAGATGGCTTGGCGCCACTTTGTTGTACAATTTCCAAGTATGTTGTTTTGCTGCTGTACTGCAATCGTTTTACTTTTCTCATAGTTGCACTTAAAAACGCGTCTTACAATTTTAAGTTTTCTGATTTCTTTGCTGCGCTACGCATTTTGTTCTTTAATTTCCCAGTCTCTATAAACTTAAATAAAAGCTTATATTGACAAGCAATGTAAGGCATTTTTTTGATTTCGACTACACAAATTTGGTTACCGTATATGTCTACATGAAAATGGATTTCGACGTCTAATTCGTTTGCTTAATACTAACATTTTCAAACTTTTCATCAGAAATGTGACGCAATTTTTATCCAGAAACGGTAAAACTGTCACCAATAAGTATAAAATTTTTTTTCAACTATCTAAATTTAGTTTTTTACTACATAAATAATATTTAAAATTTTGATACAATAAAAGAAAGATACTTTGATAAAAATGACGATAACATAAATAATAGAAATGTAAATACCTATAATATATTTTAAAAAAGCATTGTGTTTGGTAATTCACATCAACATAACGTATTTTGAGCAAAAAGTGTGGAGAAAACTTATGTACAAGAAAATCAATGAATAAACAGGCGACTTGAGAGTAAATATTATGAGGATGGACATGAACGGCCTCACGCACTTCAATTCCATGTGGATTAACGTCACAGCTACGTTGCGATGTGGCGCGTGTTCATAGTCAATCAGTTATAAACCAAAGAGATTGGCGAAGGAACAGTCATAAGCTTGTTGATTCGTTTTATTTACGGACGCTCTTTAACATCTCAGGTCACCAGCATCTTATTCAATTCCGGGCGTGAAATGGCCGACAAATTTTGCTCAGAGGCCTCTTTTTTCAGGCTTGATGTTCTTTTTCGTGCCGTAAATGTACGACATGGAACCCAAGGCTTTACTTCACTTCCGAAGGAAACCATACTTAGGATTTTTACGCCCGAAAAAATCCACCGATCCTGGTCGGGTTTGAACCCGCGATCTTTGGTTTAGAAGGCAAGTATGGTAACCACTACACCACCAGGACTGACTTTACAGTCATAAGCGAACTGCACCAATCTAACCACATGCCTGCTCTGTTACTCAGTGTACAAGTGTTCATGAAATGGAATTTGGAAAACTGCAGTAGGTAAGTTTTATGAGCGATTACTGTCTGAAATTAAAATCATTCATATTACACAATGTAATCCAATGATGCATTGCTTTGCATTTGATAGAATACATTATTTTTAAGGCAAGTCGTTGTTTTCGGTTTCCTTCACTATCCAAACACATTTGTATTTTAGAAGTGAACGTCTACGGAGCCACAAAAGAAGCCTGCGAGCCCTTTTTTTCTACTCATAATACATTTGACTAATTTTTTTCACATTATTTAACATAAAATGAAATATATTTATAATGAATGGAAATAAAGCATGCATTAAAATGACAATATCTTAATAAAAATGCACATACATATCATGATATGTATCCACAATTTCAGGGCATTTCATTGCAGCTTGCCTTAAAATATTCAGTGGGGGATAAAATAACCTTTTTTATGTTCCATAAAATTGTTTCCGTTTCATTTTATAAAGCTTCACCTAGCACAACTTAGACACATTGGTTCTATTTAAAAAAATTATATATTATTGGGGCAGTTCATTCAAATCTCCCGCCCCCCCTCTCTCTCTCAATGCAGATGTAGCTCGCCACGACAGTTTTTAGCACTGACCCCTATTGGGTGTTTTACAAAAGTTTTTCATTCTATTTGTATTCGCTTGTCTGAATAATCAACGATTTATTTATAAATATTTCTTCGAACTAGAAAATATTTTATTTTAGAAGCTTTGTATTTCGTTTGCTTTACTTACAGCATATGTACGTCTTAAACAAAAATTCACCCTGTTGTAACGCTACAACAACATCCGTTTATGCAACAAAATTAAAAATAAAACCAAAAATAGCTTCTCTTTTTCTGTACCTTTGTAACAACTAAAGAACTGTACTACTGCCAGCTATTGACTGGACAGTATTGTTCTACATCAGCCTCTTATAGCACTGACGTTCGTATTTGACTTGCTCTATATAAAATGAAGACCAACCACTCAAAGTAAAATTGTTTTCAATTAAGCTGAAATATTCCTTAAGAGAAGCATAACTTAAATTGAAAAAGATTCCATTAAACTGTCATTTTTTTTACTTGGTAACGATAAATACTTTAAAATTCTTTATTAAATACGTCTGCAGACTAATAACCGGCTCGTATATTAATCGTTTGTTAAGGCTGTAAGCTCACATTTTTCATTAAGCAGTGATAGTTTTATTCTGCAATGAAGAACTCTAGCGATCTGCAGTGTGTTAACACACGTTGTGCAGTGCATATAATTTGACATTGGTTTTAAAGACATCTGAAAAAGAATCCCTGTGGTAAACATTTTAATGAACAAAATGCAGAAAATTAGAAAGCTTGGGAAATAAATATACTTCTCTTACATATCTGCTTGCAAATATTTGGCATATTTTCAAAATAAGAAAGTTTTCAAAATTGATAAACTATAATGGTAATTCCATTGCTCAATTCTGACAACTCAACATTACATTTCTTTTAGCTATATACACTAAATTATTACACTTGAAAGTTTCTCTTTGTAATAAATTAGTTGCATGAAATGCAAAAGGTATCGACCGGCAAGGGTGGGCGAGGTGGTTAAGGCACGAACTCGTAAAAAGAAAGTCTGGGATTAGATTTCCACCAGGATCGCCCTCTACAAATGAGCGTTTTCCTAAGTTTTCCTTACTCATCAATGGCAAATGTCGGAGAGACACGTTAAAACGTAGATCTAGAACGTTTCCTTCCCAAATGAAAGTCCTTCACTTTTAAGACACCAATTTATGGAGGAGATTTTTTAATGAAGTGTCTAAACCTCACCAAAAGAATCCAATTTAGTTTGAAAATCAATGCTCATTTTATGATTATTAACTTACATGTAAATTACTTACACAGCGTAAACATGAAGCAGGGATTCAATGAAAAATTTGCTTCCTTTGCAGATTGATCACCATACAGAATATGACAGCCGGTAGGAGTTAATTCTCCTTTGATGGCAAGAAAAATGACTGCAATGAAAAGTTACAGCCAAATTAAATTTGAGGCATCTAGAGAGGCCGCCAGTAACAGAAAGAGAAGTGCAGAAACAGACAGAAATTTGGGGAAATGGGATCCAAATAGCAGTCAATAAGCGAGTAGACCAGAACTGCGAGACCCAAGAAATCTATGATTTTTAGGGTGTAACTGTGATGAGTTAAACTCTAAAACAATAAATACTTCACTCCCACAATTTTCAAGTCACTAAGGTCGCATTTTCTGTCACGGTTGACGGAGGGAAGCTCGCTCAGTGTTATAACACCAAATTGTGCCGGTTTTGCATTCAAATGTCCACCAAAAGTCAACAATATTCTCATTCTTCTCGCATGTTCTTGGATCGTGACATGGGGACCAACTCATGTTTTAAGCCTGCTGCGATTGACTAATACGCCTATCCATTAACGCACACGCGAGGCAGCCGGCTTCCTACGTACCGACTCGAAACACTAACACTTCTAAGCATTCTGTCTGTGAATATGGAAGGCAGTTAAGACGTTTCGAGTTTGGAGCTCTTTCGTCCTTTAATGAGAAATTTTAAGGAGTCTTTTGACTGTATTCAGTGAGCCAGGTACAAATTGAAAAAGCGCAGCAGTTTTAATCCGCAGTTCGTTTATGAGGCCTGGAAGAATATTTACGTTTTTCTGCACAATCTTAAAGTAATTTCTAGAAAATTATGTTTTCAGTACCTCTAAGCCTTAATGGGCATCGTTTGGTATGCTATACCTTTATTTCAACAATAGCACTTACAGTCAGCTACTGATTAATACTTGAAGGGCCTCACGGACCAGCCGCGTGGTGTCAGTTTATTGATAAACTCTGATCGGATATTCCCACGCGAACCTGTATGCAGAGTTAGCTTTATTCGCTTTTAGGTAATGAATCTTTGTTAGTGGCAGCTTTCTTTCACACTGCTGCAAGACCACCTAGCAAAAGGTGGCTTCTTTCAATATTGTATCATATCATGACATATATTCATATGAGGCAGAGGAGAAAATTATGCGGTTGTTAGACGAAATAATGTCTGTAAATGACGCTCAGAGCATTGTCAAAAATATTGCGAAAGAAAATGACTGGGAGAATTGAAGATCTTTGTGGTGTGAAAACTTCGGAATGGAATCAACTTTGGGCTTACGAGGACGCTGTGTGGACTGCAAAACAAGAACAGAAAAAATAAAAATACATTTGTAAAAACTGCAAGAAATACATTTGTATTGAAAATTCTTTCACTCTATGCCTAGATGGTGTAGAAAAAGTGTTGGAACGAATGTGAGTAGTTAAAACAGTTGGTCACTTCCATGTATCTGTATTTTGTGTAATTTCTTGGTTAAAAGTTTGAATGTTTACTTTAAAATATATATTAGAATGATTGAGAATGGTACTGTTTTACTTTACAACACTCTTCTATCTAATTAATCACAAATGTACATTTTAAAAGCGATGGAAACTGCTAAGGGTATGTGAGGCGAACTGCGTGTATTGAGGGCTAATAATGGGTGTTTTTTTTTTTTTTTAAGTTGTAAAGTAAGTAAGCATTTTTCTCTAGCAATTTTGTAATATTACTTATTGCATTAAGAGGACTTGGAGTGCTGTTTTACATTGATATTATCTCACTTATCATTGTATTATTATACCTTTTATATTTTTTTAAAGGTTTATATTTTGAGAAATGCACGAAATTATTTTGTAGGGCAGATTATAATATTTGTGTCCGAGCTTTTATGTAAGTAGTTAAGTGGATCGAAAAATTGAAGAAATGCTACTGAGAGTAAAATTTTAAGTCAACCATTATTTAAATATTTGCTACCATTGGTTCAGTACACTTACTCAGCTGTTATATCAATATTAATACGCTGCATTTGAATATTTACTGTTCTGATTTTTTAAATTATTATATATTACAAATTCCTGTTGAAACCATTTTTCAATGCTATTAAATTATCCCGTTCTTTCTGGTTAATAAACAACTTTCCAGGTTTCCTCAAGGGCATAATTTGCACATGTGACATATTCGTGAAGAATTGTTAAAACCCTTTAGCAGAGTCGCAGATCCATAGTTCCCGTAACACCAGTTGCTGGTTCGTTACTTGCAGCAGACAACTGTTATGTGGGTAGATTTTTTATTGCAAAGTGTATTATTATCTATGATTAAAATGTGCCTACAGTAGTTAAAATACCATGGATATATCAAGACCTAATTACTCAATTTGTATATAAACTAAAACAAATATTGCGTAAAACAAACTTACTCTCTTAGAAGAACCGAAAAGATTTTCTTTTTTTAATGAAAACTACGGTGATCAGCAATTTTTAACAGAGGTATGGAAATGTGTGGACAACGATATTCGTGATTTCAGTCGCTGGTACTGCATATTTAATTATATTCAGATTAGATAAAGGGAGGTTTTATTGGAGTTTTATCGACCTCCCTTGCGTTAGTCTAAAATACCTATTGTGCAACCCCATAGCGAGAGGGGGTTTTTGTTTATTTATTTATTAATTTGTTTACCCTGACAAAGGTTAAGGTCGTGGGGTCCTCACTTCCACTCTACCAGGCGAAAAACCCAGAAAAATTACTGAGTACAATACACATGGTTATATAAAATATAAAACGACAACCAAATTAAAGATGCATACTGTATATAAATATTACATATTTAATATCGTTTCATAATTTTTAAAAATAATGTTAGAATTTCGCTTATTCTTCGGCAATTTTTCTTCAGTACAAGGGGGGGAGAAGGAGGAAGAGGAGGAGAAGAAGAAAAGGAGGAAGAATAAGCAAAAGATTAATTGTTGTGATTCCTAAAGTTGAGATGACAAACACTTTCTCCCATAACCGTTCCCTGAATAAGTTTCAGCATCTTGGTTCCAATGTCAGCATCCGTTAGTAGATCTTCCCTGGTTATAGAAAGAGCAAATCTCTTTCTTACCAGGAATGGATACTCAAACAGGATATGCGAGGCAGTCTCCTCATACTGTTTGCACATTCTTCAAATGGGTTCATGCCGTATCTAGAGTCTCAACTTTACGCATGCTTTCTAAAATGACCATGTTCAGTATAATCAATGCAATTACCTGTTCTGTCCAATTTTAGGACAGATGAAGAAGGATTCTTGCTTGAGCCTAGAAACAGCTTCCCAGCTTGTTTTTATTCAGGATAGGTTTGCCACATAAGTTGATGTTTTTCCTCAATCCATGTTTTCACCGCGGTCTTAGCAGTGCGTGTACCGATTCCAATAGCTGATTCAGGGTCTACATAGTGTCTAGTATTTCCACTACCCTTTTTGTTAGCTAATGCGCCTTTTCATTTCCATAGACCCCTCGATGCCCCGGCACCCTCCGCAGTTCGAGCCTATTGCGAGATACACACTGTTCCAGGCGAGGCATTTAGACATTCCCATTCCCATTTTACCTGGTTAGCAGCGAGTGCTTTTAAAGTACTTTGATTATCTGTGAAATACATCTACATTTAAGTGAACAAATTGAATACATGGGAGAAAATATTGTCGAGAAGATCTCAATATGTACTTTCAGTTGCGCTGTTGTTACACCTGTATAATTGATTTATTTATTTGTTCATCAGGTTATAAAATGTAACAAAAATAAACACATTCTGCTCCCATTTAATTTTCGATAGTACTTCAACCTTCTTGGCTCTTCCATCTGCATCTTCAGTCATTTTTCTCGCATGTTGCTCAGAATAATTCCATTCTTATATGTTACTTTGGAACGTTCCCTTTTTCTACTACTTTGTAGGAACTGGTTTCAATATTTCCTTTGAAAACATATTCTCTGTCTTCCTTTAAACATGTTAAACTATTTAGCTGTTTATTATTTAAAAGCTTAGAATTTTTACTCCCCATATTTTCTCTAATGATGTTTTTTTTTTTTTTCTTTTATTTCTAGAAATCCTTACAGAGCGCTGCCAAAAATCAGTAGTTTTGATTTAGATCTTGATTTTAATTTCCATATTTATATTCCTAAGTTACTGTACTTCCTATAATTTTTTCAAAATTGTAGTCTGGGTTTTAGAATTTATACTATGATCTCACTAAACGGCATTTTATTTTGACCTTTATGCTCTTTTTTTATTTAGCGTAATTTGTTCATTTATTTATTTAAATCTCACTTTTCCAACTTCACTGTTTTTTTTTTTTTCTAAATGCATATACACACACATCACATCCTTGTATTGATTTCCATTTCTCAGAACTAATCTTTTGCTTCATTCTCTACTAAACATATATTTTGTTTTATTTGTTGTGTCTTTAACCCTCATTTTTATATTCACTAACTTTTCGTAATGTACTTTAAATCATCATAGCCTTCTGCGATCAAGTAATTTAACGTTTTCCAATTGAACAAACCGCCTTCCTTCTAACACTAAAATTCCATAGTTTACAATATAATGTATTGGTTGCATTACTGATATCTTTATCCAGTTAATTTTTTAACATCTTCCATAATTGAAGAGTGGAAATACCAAATGCTATAAGTGCCATTTTTAAATTTAATCGTTTTATTTCAAAGTACCTTCTATGTGCCCAGGTGCATATTCCTTGTCGTGTTTTAAGTGCCTATATACGGATGAAGTGATTCAAATACTGTTAACAGATAGCGCAATTCTAAAAGCTATGCTGTCATCTGGTGTTCTAAGTGCCATGCCATGACATAACTAGTTTTAAGGGTAAATATTTATAGTATAGAAATATTTAATAAGTGATCGTAGCTTTATGAGTTATGAGGGTAAGTAAGGTCTTCATTCTCCAAGATTTGCATAGCATTGTAGATTAAGCTACCATACTTGCCTCCTATACCCAAGATCGTGGGTTCGAACCTGGCCAGGACCGATGGATTTTTTCAGGCGTAAAAATCCTAAGTATGGCTTCCTTCGGAAGGGAAGTAAAGCCGTGGGTCCCGTGTCGTACATTTACGGCACGAAAAATAACCTCAAGCCTGAAAGAGAAGCCTCTGAGCAAAATTTGTCGGCCGTTTCACGCCCTGAGTTGAATGGGATGCTGATGACTGTAGATGTTAAAGAGCGTCCATAAATAAATCAATAAAAAAAAAAGATTAAGCTAAATATATAAATCCTTTTGATATATTTCAAATAGAATTAAGTGATTTTTATTTTATTTTATTTTAAGAATGTCGCTGCTTCCTGTTAGCATTAAATAAGTGCAAAATTTCAAAATGTACAATGCTTAAAGTATCTCGATCTCATCCATCTCAAATAGTTATTAAAAGAACTTACCCACCCTTATAAGAGTGGAGGATTTTTTAATTTTTAAAGAGAGGAAATTCAGAGGTTAATATACAGTAACCTCTGTTTTGTCAGAAAGATCATCCCTGTTTATCGGTTGAAAAAATAAAGACATTTAGTCCATGCTGCCATTCCTTCCTGAAGAGCACAGAGAGTTTTATGAGACATCAATTTCAAAAATGAAAAACTACTTGTCATTTATGAGGAGAAAATATGAAGATTGGTATTTTTGTACATGTTTCATAATACATATTTGTTCTTTTGCCCTTAATAACATTATAAGATAAGTTACTGCTAAACAATAATGTTATTTTTGTAATTATTTCCCTCTAAAACCTGAAATAAAATGTAACAAAAGTTTGAATGGCACTTTCATCACATAGCATGTAGAATTTTCTTATTGTTATTTTTTTTTCCTGCTTGACTATTTTATTTTTAGCAACGATTTGTTATACAAAATAATTTTATAATAAAATATGTATTCTTAATGATTTTGAGTGCAATGAGTTAAATGCTAACAGAGATGGGTAACTTTTTACTTATTATGTAAAATTAAGAAAATGGCACTTAGAACGTTTGACGTTCCACTCTTTAATTTTATTAATGATACATTGGTACATTTATGAACTATATTATCATTGCATGAAGGGGAAACGAAACAATGTCAGATAGTTCTTTACATTTCAAATATTTAGCCTGCTGTGTTATGAATTCTTTTAAAACAAAAATTAATGAAATGCAACATTTTTAAATGTATGTAGCGGTATGCTATAATTTCTTATTAAGTAACGACTATTTATTAAATTATAAATACTTTTATTTTTAATATAAAATCAGAATTTTAAACAAGACATTCCAGTTTTTAATAATTAAATACAACATGTTTAATATTTTTAAACGGTTACTGTGTTTCAAGTACAAATCTATTTTATTAATAACGGTGTGAAATAATTTCAAGAGTTAGAGTTATTTTAATAGAATTAATTATAGAAATGATTGCAAATAAAAAACATCGCGTAAGCAAGAAATGTTAGACTTTCGATATTGGAAATGAAAGAAAATTTTGTAAAAACTGACAATACCGTCCGTATTTTCTCTTTTGTCCATGTTGCAGAATACAGTATTTTGTTGTCAAACATTTTATTTAAAATCCAGTTGTCACTTTTTTTTATGGTAGATTTTCGTATTTTTTCTGTGCAAAATATACATTTTCATGATTTTGTGCTTTTCGCATTGTAGCCAGTTGGCTGAATGTTAGTGAAACAGAGAAATCTCGGTGAAGCCCATAACAATTTCAGTAGACTGGTCACCTGACGTGTGTCATCACCAAACACTCCCGGCCATTTCCACTCCATTTGCATTGATCTATAAATAAACCAGGAAAGCGCTGGGATCAAATCTCGTTTTATTGCAATGAGGAGACTGCCGCAGTATCGTCCTGAAAAGTCCTAACTGGACTGAAAAAAAAAAAAAAAGAACACAGAATGGCATTACAATGGAAATGAAGGCAGTTTTCGTGTGCGTGTGTTAAAATAGAAGCTCGATGGGAGGGGAAAAAAACTGGTGTGAATTGCATTCCATGTGCATGAGAAACTGACACGAATCCTGGTGACAGTTTGTGCCTTGCATAATGTCGGCTGCGTCTGTATGCTCTCGAAATAGACTTCAAGTACTGTTCTGTTTAAAATTGCAACTTTATTCTAACACAAAGGAAATTCTAATAACAATTATGACGATCGCTGGCAAACGTTTTGGAACAAGATTTAACTCTTATTTAACTATCTTCTTTGAATATTTGTTACTACAGCACACGCACAGTTTTCTCTAACAAGCTTACTAACGCATGAGTGTTGTTTTATTCAGTGATTTCAATAAAATAATTGTTTATACTCTAAGTCGTAGTTATCAGTCGAAGACAAGTTTGCTTTCGAGAGATAGCAAGGATTGGAAATAGGGTCCAAGAGTCAACATTATTTAACAATGAATTGCATATGGGGCATCCCATCTCAAGTCATACAAGACGTTTAAATCCTGCACTCATATTCTTGAAAGTAAATGCGTTTTTTTTAAAATATATGAAGCATTAAGAGATAACAATGTCTGAAAAATGTGAAACTTCTGTTCCCAGTACCTTTTATTACAATGAACGTTAAATAATTGGCATGATAAGAAAAAGTGTACCTTTGAAAATAAATATATTTGAAACTAAGCACAGAAATGAAAATTAAAATTTATACATTGCCTCCTTTTGAGGATTTCTTAATGATGTATAACAAAATTTTATTCATTCAACAGAGAGGTTGGTATTTCATTATAAAGCATTTTAGAAATCTGCATTCACTTAAAATATCGAAATAATATTCTACTTTTAAAATGCGACAACTTTTCAAAAATATTCCCTGTTAGAAAAGCTTACAAAAATTAAAACATTTTATAAAATTTATTTTAGCGTGCGATGGAGAGTTAATGATAAACCGCGCATGCGATGCCTTTCTTGTTGACACGTGAACTTTCATTGTAGTTAACTGTTTAGCACACTCCCGCTGCAACTCACTATGCGTTTAATGGAGAAATCGCGCGGGAGCGGAAGTGATTTGAAACCATCTCATTTTCATTCCGGATTTATTTTCTGGCTTCCTGTTAAAGATACCGATGTTCTTACTTGTTCATATAAGCAAGGAATCAACATGGGTTGTAAAAATAGTTTAATGTGATTGCAGGAGGGTTTCCAAAAGCAATCCCTCAGAACGAAATATTGTTTACTAAAGAGCTATTTACAGCAAGAGATTTCATTTAATATTGATTTGCTTTATATATTCTGGAACATTTCAGAATTGTTTAGTTCGAAAGTTCGAAGATATCCTTCTAGCGCGGAAGCTAAGAATGATAAATAACCCACATTTTTGCATGACGCTTTCTCTCTCCTTCTTAACAAAACTTCTGTTAAATATGACCATAGAAGTTTTACCGATTTCCTATAGCCCATATAAGTTGTTTCCACTCCTATAAATTAAAGTAAATACATTTTATTAATACATTAGTTTTACATGACTAAGAGCAATATGTTTTGATATTCTAAAATTTAATTGGTAGTTACTTCAAAATTTTCAAAATTAAATGCTTTTTTGTGGGTTCAAAATGAAAATTCTAAAAACAAAACAATATTAATGCAATTATAATATTTAAAAATAGGAGAACTCAAACGAAGAATAAAATCAAAATTACTTTCGACGCAAATGGATTTTTGCGGGCAATCTGCATGAACATTTGGAAGTGACAGAATAAGGAACAACTTTATTATAGGAAACATGAAAGACTAGATTGAATATTATATTTTTATAATGCAAATAGTTAACTTTATATGGATTATTTAATATTACCAGATGCCCAAGTATTTATTGGAACGACTTTCATTGGTAGAAGAAAAAGAGGAAGACCCAAAAAACATTATGAATAGAATCATAAACAGCATTCCGGAAAAAACAACTAACTAATATAGACTGAAATGATCGAGAAGATATAAAATGAAATAGTACTGTACAAACCGATTACGAAAATAAATAAAAGAATAAACCTCAACAGGTTAACACAGAAATATAATAGCACGTACTCCAAGATTAGTGTTTATTATTACCATCAGCTTTTAATATGGTGTTATTTTATGCTTTCAGTAAAAATGTAAATTCTAACACTACGCACGGGGACATTTATCTTCGATTGTGGCAAATGCACTTCCCTAGAACTCAAAAAATTCACCGTAGTAAATAAATGGCGATATATGACTTTTTGTTACAAGGACTAATTTTAAGAGTTCCTTTTCAGATAGTTCTAGTACCTCCAGCGAAAACTTTTTTTTAAGCTAAGTGCATATCGTTGATAAACAAATAGGAAATATTTCAGAGAATAGTTCTATATAAAACTGGTGAATAGTTGAAAAAGAAAGGATATGCTTAATTTTATTGAAGTTCCTGGTAGCGTTTGTTTAATTTTCCTTGTGTACAAATATACGTTAGCTACATATTAAAATATCTTCATTCGTGAGTATATATATATATATATATATATATATATATATATATATATATATATAAGGATAAAATATTAGAAAACACACAGAAAGTAAGAAATAAAATTAAAAGAATAATGGATAAATAGTAAAGAAGTCAAAAGCAAAACACACAAAAGCAAATTAAACTTAATAAGCAAAGTGAAAGCAACACCAGAGGTGCAAACAATATAAAAGAAAAATAAAGTAACACTATTAAAAATGTAACAAATTAACAGTAATTATAATAGTAGAAAAGGATAAAACACTTGTCTTCTTGCCATAGAAGGACGCCACGAGTTCGAAATATATCGATCTCAAGTGTGACTTTTTCTTTGTGTTTTATCTTTTTCTACTATTATAATTACTGTTAATTTGTTACATTGTTAATAGTGTTACTTTCTTTTTCTTTTAAAATTTATATATATATCGGATAAAATGAGATAAGATGTGATATATAATTTTGTAACTTTATCATAATAGTAAGAACTTATAATTTTCTTGTTTTTGCTATTGGATGGTAAATTTATGTGTAATATACAATTTTACAATAAAACATAATTATGGTGTATTTCAAGTAATTGCAAGACTTTTATTCTATAGAAGGTAATCGTTTAGAAGGTATTTATTATACACGATGCGAATACTAACATAGCTGGAATACTAATTTTCTTTAATTCTTATCGGCCCTGGCGGTCTTGCCTCCTAAACCCAAGATCGCGGGTTCAACCCTGGCCAAAGTCAATGGATTTTATTCGGGAGTAAAAATCCTAAGAATGGCTTCCTTCGGAAGGGAAGTAAAGCCGTGGGTCCCGTGTCGTACATTTACGGCACGATAAAGAACCTCAAGCTTGATAGTAGAGAGCTATGAGCAAAATTTACCGGCGTTTCACGCCCTGAATTGAATGGGACGCTGATGACCTGAGATGTTAAAGAGCGTCCGTAAATAAAATGAATAAATCTTTAATTTTTTTCCTTTTATTTCTTAATCAGATTCTACCGAAGTGCAGTATTATTCTAAAAGAACGTAGATATTCAGATTAATAGGTTTCTTGCTTTCCAAGTCATTTTCTTGAATCTTGATTTACGTTCGCATTATTATTATTATTATTATTATTATTATTATTATTATTATTATTTAAGTGAAGTGGCTGTCAATAGTTATCAAATTGCTGCAGTGATGAAATCCGCAAAACATTGACAACCCTTGTGCCATACTCCGAACTCATTAGTCTGCTTGCCAGAGTTACTAGAGCGAATATGAGACGGTCTCAAGTAAAGCATCTACAGGTATACAAGTTTTAAAAGCCTCGAAGGCGAAGCTTTCTTGTTCTGGTGTTGTTTGCCGAGAATATCTTGCGGCATAATGCAAGTACGGAGGTAGGGACCATAGCAAATGAAATAAAAAAAGGACATATAAAACAAATAGGACTAGAAAACTGCATTAACTAAATGAGAACCCTTTGTCACATTACTAGTGACATACTCTTTACTTCCGATCCAAAGAACTCACTTTATGTACAACAAAAGACTCTTTATTTCTTGCGGGGCAAGGCTGTTTACAAAAGGCTTCATATTTCGCCAACGTTCCTATTTAATTAAGTCCACCTGGATATATTTTACAAGGTAATGTTGCCATCTATACTATATACGATGCAGATGGTAGTACCGCTGCAGTATTGTTGGCAGTGCTGGCCTGGAGCTTGTTAACGGAATTCTGTTGTTGCTAGTCTTTTTTGTTTAATTTTAAAACTACGCCTTTGGATTCTCTTGCAAGATAATTTGTTATATACAGAAAGTTTTACAAATACTTTTACAAACTTTGGTGGCGGATTCCTCACATCAAAACAAGAAACAAAGTCCATATAAACATATGTCCGGAAATTCTTAGTGTTTGAGTTTTCAATGAAATTTTACCGAAACAAGAAACAAAACCCGATAAACACAATGTCAACTGAGAAACTCGTAACACATGTTCAAACCTCTTACTTCCACATACGCAGGCACCCATCAAATCATTAACTATCGCACTCTTTCAAACATTCCCACACGGTGTTGAACGGTTTCTGAGGCTTCCATGACATGTTCATGAGCGTCTCTACATTAACAATGTCTGCTGCATAAACAAATTGTTTTAGATGGCCCCACAGATAAAAAACCAAACATTGTGGCCGGGAAAACGTGCGGGACATTGAACTGGTTCTCCCCTACCTATCCATCATCACAGTAAATATCAGCCAGAGCATCTCAAGCAATGCGACTATGGGTGCTGGAGTCCCATCATGCATAAGCCACATGGTTCTTATTTACAAGGGCAAGAAATGGTTATCCTTCCATGGTTAAATATGTAACCTAAGTGAAACATGAGAGACACAACTACGAATGTACCCACATAACAAATGTAAACAAATCTCCTTGGCTACACATCGCAATCTAGAATACAACAAGTGCATCAGCAGACTTATGTCGATAACATCATTCGATTACGTAACAAAATGAGTTTTATTTTCGGTTACGAACTTAAGTGTTAAATTGTACCTTGAAATAAGCTTTAATTATTAACTCAAAAACTAAAGATTTCCGGACATATGTTAATTTATACTTTTTTTTTTGGTGTAAGAAACCCGCCCCCAAAGTTTGTAAACGTATTTCTGAAAAACCTGCATAATAAGACTTGTATTGAAGACTTGGGAGATGATATGACAGTTTCAGCACCCTCACTTCGCTCATGGCATGGCTACCATGTTGAACTAAATGGTGCTCCTAATTTTGCACTTGGCCGAAACTAGGGATGTACGTATTGCAGCTATTCAGAATCTTCAGCGAATTTGAGGCATATTAATACGGGATCTTTCAGGTTTGAGTCGTCCAGTCAACTGGCTCATCAGCCAGTCATAGCGGAAACTGCAACTGTACCTACATATGACTCCGGTCTCATAGCAGCAATAGTAGAGTTGAACAATTGTGACCGAGCTTATAAAGCGTTTATATGTAGAGTGTTGCAGGTGTTACCTATGTTTGGATATACTTTTCATAACGCCTTGCACATTACAATACAGAATGCTTATGTATGATTCGTGTGTGTAAACAAATTCTTGTAGGGCAGTTAGAAGACAGATCGAGATCGAGATCCACATGGAGATATAATTTGAAAACTTGTAAACCAATTTAGATAAACCGAATCTTTTGGATAAGAGGCGAAGGGTTAAGAAAGCGTGTACTTAATGCAGAGAATAAACAATTTTAAAGAAAGATTAGAACATTTTCCTCAAAAAAACTTCTGGAACTTTCTAGGGAAACAGAAATTTCGATTAGGTAAGGGGCTACCAATCTCTTAGGGTTGAAAACATTAAAGGTAACTGTTGTTTGTCACATGATCCTAAGATTCCGGTTAATTTCTTTAATAGGATTTTGCAATACATTAATGAACATTTCTCAAGACAATGCCAGAAATTACTGTATATAGCAGGACAAAATTTGCAACATATCCTGTCATAACGTACATGCTTATTTGTATTGTAAAGATGAGTAATTTAATCCGTTATGGGAAACTATGTGCAAATCGCCGGGAGTTGCCTCTGAGACTGGCAGGTGCGCCAGCCGCCATGAAGAGGGCGACTCGACCGTGAAAAACCTCATTCATATTTTATATTTCACAACATTTGAAAGTACTATCCCAATAGTAAATGGAAAGTAGCTGTAATAAATGCATGCTCGTGGTGTATAAGAACTTTTAGGGAAATTTTGTTTAAAAGGCTTTAATTTTCTTTTATCAAGATGCCACTTAAGAGGAACACTTACGAATTTGCAATCAAGTGTAAGTAAGAAAGAATAGGATTGCTAATAGCATACAAAATATTATGCTAGATAATTATGCGATAAAGAATTGTAAAACAATTCAGTGATGCTGTGGTCATGGAGATCTAGTTTTACCTAAATATTGAGAAAGAGATAGTAAAATACTGTTTGATTTTGGGAGAAACGTTATACCCACTGACGGTAAATGATCCAAAACACATGTTCTGTTTGAAAATAAGCAATGTATTAAATTATCCCCCCCCCAAAAAAGGAATTAGGTCGAAAATGAATTTATAGACAAATTTATCAATGAGCAAGCCACAACCCGTTTCATTAGGAAGTATCTGCGGTTTCACTTAAGAAAATATGTAAACATTTTCTTCTGTTTTGAAGTCATAAATGACTAAAATAAGAAATTCTACCACAGATTGTTCAACATTGGTGAAGCGGAGAATAATGATAGTTCATTACAAAATTACACAAGTTGTCGGACTGAAAGAAGGAAAAACTTTTTTTCAAGGCTCTCTTGTCTAAAGGAGACGCACTCGATATAACTTCTTCCATTAATACTCATCTTCCTTGGAAGACGCGAAGTGCGTTTTTCTTTAAATACTTTTTGTACAAGTAAAAGTTAAGTTTACGTCTATTGGTATACTGTTGTTGCATGGTTAGCAAAATGCTCAGTGACTTTGATTTGATGAATATTTATAAATTGAAACAGGCTAGCATTTCCTTAAGGGTTCATTCTCTTGAGATAAGGTCTTAAAGAAATGAGCCACAAATAGAAAAGTGCCATAATTAAAGGAAAATGTTAAAGGAAAAGCTAAACATAAATGGAATGTAAAATTGTGGCATACTGAGAATGCGGGATGTCATTCCAAGAAACTGCTGTTGTGTTGGACCAGAGGCGTCCACAGTGAAACGAATATGAGCTCAGTGGATCGAGGTAGGACGAACACACAGACGAGATTTCAAGAAATTACTTTCAGTTAGTACTCTTTCCGCAGCTTGCACTTTTGTTTTTATTAAATTAACGCTCTGTTAACTATTAATTTATAATTCTAAATTTTCTTATTTATATATTTTCTGTGATTTCTAGATGGAGCATAGTTGTTCATCCGGTTGGCTCCAGAATAAATTATTAAATCACAGACTTTCTCACTATTATAAAATGGACAGGTAATGACTCTGTAGTTCTGTTGGTGCAGGTCATTATATTCTACTAAATTGTGGATATGGCATGTTGCATCAGTTCATTTGCCACCACATTCTTCCCATAAAATGCAGTCACTGGACGCTGCCTTTATCAAAACTTATCATTCAAAGAAAATAGAAATACAGTTAAAACATTTCCAGAACTTGCAGTCACACACTAACCAATCGCTGCACTGTTGAAATCTGCAAAAAAATTGAAGCGACAGTCAATAGCTTCGGAAAAACTGGATTCTCCCCTTTTCAGCCAAACATCAAAGACAAAACACACACTTCGTTTGTATTATCGTACGAATTTGCCCAGTACCAAAGTTCCCATCGCCGTGCACTTGGACAGTACTGATCACCAAGGGGCTACACCCTGTTGGTTACCAGATCTCATAAGAACCAAGTTACAGCTGGTGCCAAGTGTAAAGAAAAGGGAAGTCAGCTTTCGAAGAAACAGAATATAAAGAGGAAGAGAACAGCACATACGTCTAAGGGTGAAAGCGAAGTGAAGATAACATCGTTTATGCTTCCGCTGATGACGAAGACAGTAGCTGTGTCTACTGCATTAAGCCTTCTCTGAGGAGAAACGGGGTCGATGCAAAGTGTTTCTACTGGTGTCACGAAATTTGTGCTGGGGACAATAGTTCTGTCCCAAATTTTATGTCTAATCTGTTAAAATTGCAAAATTACATTTCATAAAAACAAGATATATTTAAATAAATACAACAATATACAATTAAAAAGCTCACTATGCATTAAATTACATAAGTATGTATAGAAAAACGGATTCTCCTAAAATACAATTAAACAGAAAAAGCCCAAAATAAAAACTGGGCAAAACATGGTATATATCTTCTACTGGCCACTTCAGAAATAAAAAACTGACGGAGTGTGAAAATGTACAACAAAAGTGTGATGACAGATTTATTTCTTGCAGGGTAAGGTAGTTTTACAAAATTGATAAGGGACACTTGATGAGTAGAACAGATACCGCTATGTATGCTATACAACCAAATCAACCATTTTGTCTTGAAAAGTGTGTATACCATTTAACATATGGTCAACAATCAAGAGGAGAAATGTCATATCCCTTTCAATGCCAGATTTAACAAATTCATTACCCATTAGCTCATGAATTATTGAAGATAGCAAGCTGAATTTTGCATAATGCACTTATAAACACTTCATACAATTCTTGAACAATTAAGAAGTTTCATTAAAGATTAGATAGGTTACAATTTTTTTAAATATGATAGATGATATTTTAACTTAAAACTTATTATTATTTTTAAAAAAACTATTCGTGGTATTTTCAAACTTTTTCATTAAATTAGTTTAACTCCGATAAAATATATTGTAAAATGTTCATTTTTTTTTGTTTGCTTACAAGTTTGTGACGTACAAGTAATGGGGTATTTGTATAGAAAATAGATTTTTTTCAGAAAGTATAATTAAACAAAAATACAAAAACTCATATTTGAAAATGAAGAAAAGGAACTTCAAAGCCTTATAGGCTGACAGTCCTTCAAGTGTGATGTTTTTTCCTTCTTATTTATTATATACCAAACATTTAGAAAAAAATTCACCGCTCTAGAGCAAATATTTGCAAAAGCATTGGAAGTTTAACTTAGTAAATGATCCAGAACAGTGTTTAAAAACTGTGACATAAAATTTTTAAATTAGATTATCATACCGCTTTAAAATATATATCAAAATAAGCTGGAAAATAAAAATATGACATCAAAATGAGCAAATTTGAAAAAATAAAGAAAAGCAGACTCCATTTCATATTTCTTGTTGGTTTTCTTGTTGGTTCATTGTAATTGTTGTTATTGTTTATAAATTAAAATAGAACACCGAAATGTTTTAAAGTTTAAACATAATTGTATCTGTAATATATAAGCCAATTTTTGTAAGAACTTTGTACTATTTTATGTACGTTTTCACATTAAGAATCATGTAAATTCTGTAAATTCAATTTACATGTTGGAGTTTTTTCGTTCCATATTTGTATTTTAGGTATTCTTAGCATGGAAATAAATATTTACATTTTCACTATTGTTCAAACTTCTCTTATTATTATTCATTTAGTAAAGTAGCTATCTTTCTGTTACGTAAGTTTCCTTTGGCATGGTTTTAAAGTCTTTCTACAAGTAGAATGTGAAACAAATCCATTAATTATCCAATAATAAATGATGCTTCTGTTTGAGTGCAATCATACAAATTGATGGACATGATATTTCAATTAGTAAAGAGCTTACAGTAAACAAAGCTGGTAATCAAATGTGCACAGGGCGTATCTGAGTTCATTGCTTTACAATTCCTTCTAATGAGCAATTAGATGAACCCAAAGCTGGCTCACTGCACAAACAAAAGACGATCCTCTGACCTGAATTCAGAGCAGCACATTCACCAGGCAGCTAATGCACTTAAAGGAACTGAGCATTTAAAGGAACAATAAGGTGCCACCGTCACATACGTTTGAATAATTATTTATGTGTACTAACTACATGAATTACTTTTCCTTGAAGTGTCTGCACTTGCCATCCCCCCCCCCCCTGCTGTAGCTAAGTTTTGTGTCCTTTTATTTTAACTGTAATTGCAATGTAATAATCACTGGACTACAGCTCTAATATGACTGGATAGAAACGGAGTTAAACTCTCTTACAATTCAGTTAACATTAGGAAATTAGTCATTTTTGTTAAAAGAATTTTCAGTTTCTTAGAACATAGGAAAATAACGTTCACAGTTCAAACTCGCCATGTCTCGCTAAACACATAAACAGATCCATACTGTCTGCAATGGATTTCCGTACATCTAGAGTTATGCTGTTTCAAAGCCACGGTTCAGAATACAGAAATGGAGTGGTAAATGAAATAATGTAGCAAATGTAAGGAATTCAAAAGTCGTTTTTGTACTTTTTCCTGATTAACCGTATATTATACTTTTCGCATGTTTTATTGTGTGTTTTGAGGGGAATTTAACTTATTGTTTTTTCAGGTAATACAAGAAAAGCATCAATATTTTATATTCTACACAATTCCAATTTCAATTCAAATCTTATTATTCATTTTACAATCAGCAGTAGCTATTATTCAATCTTACGCATTTGCTATGTATCGGAGCCTTACGTTTGATAGATTATGTGCACTTAAAATAATGCTGCAAACAAGTAGATACAGAATAACACTTTTGGATCCTCAATACCCGAATTTCTTGCCATCAATGGTCCTTACATAATGTCCACACTTGCAAAAACCACATTTAAAAACTTTATTTCAACACGCATGTTTTTACACTGGAAGTTTCTTTGTACACCCATGGCCAGCTTCTAGAATGTCCAAGTTTTCGGTTTCTAGAATAGAGTATTAAATCGATCTGAAACTCCACAAAGCAATCAATAGATACTGCCTGATGGTTGTGCAATAGGCTGAACTTATCGGTAACATACTCCATCTTACTCTACCAATTCTACAAGGAAAAATACCGTACTCTAAGCCTGCTTTATGTATTCTACGGTATAATACGCTCGCTTTACAATTCTAATTAAAAGCAAATAAACACTGTTGCCTGCACTTAACTCTATCTGTCCCAATACTGCTGGATGTAACTACATTTTTAAATAATTAAAACCACTGACTCAGAAAGACCTCTCTTATGATTATAATTGGAAAATTATTTCTGTCTCTTGCTACCATGCCCGTGAGAACGCAAGTTAGTGTTGAATAACGTCATAGGTGTTAACGCTAATGTAATGTGTTGCGAGCAGAAAAGTATTAATGCTTAATGCTCCAGAAATGCAGTTAGATATTATAAATTTAATATTTACGTCGTCTACTTGGAAAAGGTTCTTTCAACTAGCAAATCTGCACCATGTACAGAGAACTGAAAAACGTTTCTATACAGCGTAATATAGATCTCCAATCCAGCCATGCCGTTGCGATTTCGAGATGGCTAATATTAATGCCCTTTGTAATGAGTTTTCCGGAAATTACTGTTCGTTAAGGTCTCTTTCATTTTGGAAAAGCACAGTGGCGCCAACTGGTGAATCGAGATTTGGGAGACACCTACTTCAACACTGAAGGTCGATGATACAAAAAAAAAAAAAAAAAAATCACGTTTTGGAAATCATGAACTTATCATCTGTTCCGCTGCAGTATATGGTGGGGACCTTCATGATTACTTGGAGCAAAAAGTCAAATTTGGTTTATAAGTAGAAATCACATACAGTTCGTTTCAGAATTCAATCGCACAAATTTCAAGGATGGTACAGAGAACGTGGATAAACTTTTGAATCCATAGTGTCTGGGGCCAAAGTTTGAAGTTATATGCAAAATAACACTGGACATTAGTATTTTAGTAGTTATTAAGAACTAATGTCAAAGATATGTCACTGTTATTTTGGTAATAATTTACTTCAGAGGCCCGCCACTGATAAACTGTAGCACAATTTCATTATATAAGCTAATCACAAGGTACTCATCCACCACAACTTCACCTCAATCAGCCTGTGTAGCCTTTACAAAGAAAAGATGGTTCGAGTCTCACGTCCGCTGTTTCTCCCCTCACATAGTCACACAACATTTATAATTTTAATAAAAAATAAAGAAACAATAAAAATAGCCTCTCCTGCATATTTCGTGCATTAAGATATATTGTTACATAATTTATAAAAAGATTTCAGACTGTTTGGTTGAATATGCAAAAACAATTGTTTGAGTGAATACTCATTTAATTAAATTTAAAATTACTGAAAACACAGAAAATGGCCAGTGATGCGAGATCAGGAATTATATAATGGAGGTATAGAGCTGGCTACACTGAACACAAGACAAATGCACGTCGCATGATAAAACATATTTGATAATTTTTTCAATGATTTCACTGCTATATCCGGTTGTGATTGGTCAAAATTCAAACTTTTGTTTAGTTTCATTGGTGGATTTTAAGATGAAGTTATATAAGTGAAATAGTCTACATAAACAAGTGTTAAGGCTACGTATTATTCCAAAATTGCGCATACTCATGCATACATGTTTAAGATAGAAGAAGAAAGATGTACTATGCAAGGATGTTACAGATCTCCAGTTTCAACACTTTCTGTAACTAAAGTGAGAAACAGGCGACGCTGATATATATGACAAAAGAGCCATAAAAAGCGCCTTTAATACAAAAACCTACGACGTTTATTTTCTTTTATTGTATTTTTTTGAGTTTTGTTATACTCTTTCCTCAAACTAAAACAGAAACAATACCATCATTTTTCTTAATAATACTAGTGTATACATATTTTCCCCTTTCAGAAGTGGGGACATTTTATTTTGTATTCGCACTATGCACTACAATCAAAGTGATAAATAAAAATGGATGTCACCATAATATTTCATAGAATTGCCTTCTTATTTTGTTAATTTTTTTTTATTTTGTAACATACGGTACTATTATTTTCTTTCTCATTTAAGTCACTCCTGCTGGTCTAGTGGAGACCACGTACATCCTAAGATCGTGGGATCTATCCCGTCAAAGGTCGATACGGCCGTGGATCTCATGTCGTGGATTTACGGCACGTAAAAGAATCTGAAACCTGAAAGAAGTGGCCTCTTAACAAATTTATTGGCCGTTTCACGCTATGAATAGAATGGGACGCTGATGATCTGAGATGTTAAAAAATCATCCATAAATAAAACAAATGCAGCTTTTATATTAAAGTTTAATTCATTGACTTTTACACTCAAATGCACATATTAGCCCCCCCCCCCAAGCTAGTTTCCTACCTTAAGCACAAAAGAGGAACAATCTAATGTACTCGTGGTGAATTCTTCTACTCTGAGCGCAATTACCGCCCTCGTCTAGCAGCTGCCATCTCGCCTACTGTACACTTCCTGAGTAGTCTTTTGTTTACCGCCATCCTCATGGTTGCACATGCTGTCTGCGTGGTCAGTGTTCCTTTCTCTGCTTATTAAATCTTCATACATTATAACATCGAAATTCCTGGCGACGCTTGTCCATATTTATCACAACAAGTGCAAGCCGAATCAGTGATTACATTTTACTTCACTGGAGGGATTTTTGAATTCGTAGATCACAAGTATTTCATTTCAAAATATTGAATTCTGAAACACAGTATATATAAGAGGAAAACAGCATGCCGACTAATAGGGACTGGAGGGTCAGAAGGGCATTTCCAAAGAGTGATTGATTATAATGTCCACATATATTGAATTTTTAGTAGGTTTGATAAAAGATATAAAATTGTTACGCCTGAGAAACAATGCGACCAACTGCCGTGGTTTACCGACAGTTCCGTTTAGGGATAAATCCAGCGCAGGCATATACAGCCTATTTCCAAGGACAAATATCAGCATAAACCTTGCACAGTCTTTCAGGCAGAAAAATTGATGTCCTCAACTGAGCTTTTAGAGGATTTGGAGAAAGGTTTCCATGGTAACCGAATTCTTATCCTCTCAGATATTCAAAGTGCCCTAAAAGCACTCTCTTCCGACCAGGTAAAATCAAAACTGGTATGGGAACGCCTAAATGTCCTGATTGCTCCAGCATCTCCCAACAGGCTCGAACTGCTGTGGGGTGCCCGGGCATGGAAATATAATAGTAGATCAGCAGGCAAAAAAGGTTACTGAAATACACTATGTCGACCCTGAACCCGTGGTTGGAATCAGTATATGCCATGCTATGACAGCGGCAAAAATATGAATTGGGAGATAGATGGCAAACACATACTGGACAAAAACAAGCTAGGAGATGGTCCTAGGTCCTAGCAACACTCTTTCATCTGTTGTAAAATTGGTGGACAGAACAGGATTTAGGAAATTGGTTACGGTATTTATTGAATATGGTCACTTTAGAAAACATCTACGTAAAGTGGGACTCATCAGAGATGAACACATTTGCAGAATGTATAAACAGGATCAGAAATCTGTCTCGCTTCTCTTGTTTGAATGCCCATTCCTAGTTAGAAATAAAGTTACTCTTTCTTTAACCAGGAAAGGCTTTGGAACGGGCCCCGGCATTAAAACCAAGGTACTGCAACTTGTTCAGGGAACACATTATTGGAAACAGTGAAAGCGTCTCTTCCTATGGGGTTGCACAATAAGCCTTTTACGCTGACATGCAGGAGATCGATAAATCTCCAATAAAATCTCCCGCTATCTAAGCAGTTACAAGCCAATGATGCGGTTAATATAAGGTCCAACTACATGGGTGGTTCACTTTTCATCATTGTCATCATTTCATTTCAATTATGAGCAATTGATTCATTTTCATGTATAAATGTCACAAGTAGGTTCTTAATAAAATTATTCTGTCTTCAAAGGCATTCATTTAATTTCAATATTACCTGTGTATGTATGCATGCATTTTATTCAATATATTTTGTCTCTTTGATGCAGTTTACAGAAGAAAACTCTGAGGTATCAAGAAATATATTTTATGGTTCAGCGCTTGGAATATATCCACTTATGAGGGTAGGTCCATAAGTTTCCGGCCTAACCATTTTCTAGGTATGATAAAGACAAAAACTATATTTTACTTTTCAATATAGTTACCCTTTATTGCAATACACTTCTTACATCTTTCAATTAACATTTCAATCGCCCCCTAAAATAGTCAGAAGTCTTGTCTGCAAAATGGGCATAAACAACATTCATCACTTCTTCGTCACAATTAAATTTCCATACTCGAATATCCTTCTGAGTTTTAAGAGAAGCCACATTTCTTCACAGCTTCCTTTGCAACAATAGTTGTGTGCATAGGCGCGTTGTCATGAAGAATGTCACACCACCACTCAGCTTTCCTCGCCTTTTCTCCTTGATGTAAGCACGTAGTCTGTGCAATAGGCCAGAATAGTACTCCCCATTTACTATGTTGTTCCTCTCCTCGAAGTCAATGAAGAGTATTTCTTCACGCTCCCATGTGGCCATGATCTTCTTAGTTGACTGAGTGACCTTGGCCTTTAGAGGCGGTGCTTCACCAGGTTTATACCATTCCTTTGATTCTCTTTTGGACAAGAGATCATAGGAGAGAACCATAGTTTTATCTACTGTAACTCTCATTGCCACGGCAGAGCTCCTTTTAACCGCCACGGGTGGCCGAGGTCGTTAAGGCACGGACTCGTGAGCGGGAGGTCTGCGGTTCGAATCCCGCCAGGACCGTCCTCCCTGACTGGGGTTTTTTCCAGGTTTTCCTCAGTCTTCATAACTGGCAAATGCCGGGGAGGTACCTAAACTTAGGCCTGGAACGCTTCCTTCCTTAAAAAAAAATATCCTTTCCCAATTTATCATTTCATCTCATGTATCACCAGTGTCCACCGCCTGTGGTGCCTTAGTAGTGAAAACGGGCGTTAAACACTACTCAAAAAAAAAAAAAAAAAAAAAAAAACGGCAGAGCTCCAAAAATGCCTGACAACAGATGACTCGTTGCTGCTTTCGGACTGAGGAAAGAAGTCTAGGCACTAACCTTATTCATGTTTAAATGTTCATGAATAATTCGAAGGATTGTTGTTTTAGAAAGGTCCAACCTTGCTGCTATTTCTGTAACTTTGAGCCACCGGTCTTCCATAATTTCACTTTTCACAAGAGCGATGTTTTCAGGAGTGAACACTTCCAAGGGCCGACCTGCACGCTCTTCGTCTTCAATGCTTTCTCGACCCATTCGAAACAGTTTGGCCCATTTTTTTACCTTAGAATATGAGGTGGGTGCTGTCCCATATACACCGTCAAGTCGCTGTTTAATTTCATTTGGAGTAAGTTCCTTCTTTTGGGTAGAACTTTATAAAGTCCCATACTCCATTTTGAACATGTCACAATCTTCTACACATAGCCTTCTTTAGGTAATTATATCTGATCAACTGAACAGAGCGGAGCGGAATTGATAGTTGAAATTATTTACTTAAGAGACACCAGATAAGGGTTTTGTGAAGGCGGCAATCCTTATTGAGGAGACCGGAAATTTATGGACCTACCCACTTACATATCAGAGCCACTTACGACACATTTTGGGAATAAATCATAAAAAAAATGTCCCAACTCTGCACTTACAAAAAGCACAGCTAACGCGTGATTCTGAAAGTGCTCCTCACAGTTTTGGCAACCCTAAAGATATGTACCACCCAATGTTTTCGTTTTAGTTGAATATATCGTGTCTAAGTTTGAAAGCGTTGCTTCTCATTTGTTAGTTAAAATTGAACAATTCATCACAAATAAAAATGATGACACTACAGATATAGTCAACTTTTTTATACAATACATTAATCCTGGCAGGTTGACATTGCATTGCAATACTCGGTATTAAAAAAAAATTAAAATAATTTCCTTGATACTTTTGTTTTTCAGTAAAAAATGACAGCTCTGCCCCCGAAATTCTTCTAGAGTCAACCAAATTTGTATACTGTTTCCACGTCAACTTGTAGAGTTGAAAGACCATTCTTGAGTCTTAGACGGCTGTAGAAGAGGGAAGAGGGCCGTCTTGACGCAATCGTCATTTTCACTACTGAAACAAAACCAACTCATTGTATCTCGACATTGTATCTTCTAACTGGCCTACCAGTTCATCGGAAGAAATGAATTGCGGTAGGGACGCTCGCCAGGCTTCTGTTAAAATGTGTCATTTTACTATGTTTTGTTTCGCAAAATATGTGAATGATTGCGCGTTTTCAATTAATAGTTGTTCTTCTTTATGTCTTAAGCTATTTTTATTGTTTTGATATTTGTACGAAATCGAATTGTGTAGTTATTGAACAAATGTACAGATTTTATTTCAGTTTACTACATACACTTGTTACTTTATTTTAATTTGTCTGCTTTTTATTACATACCATTATACGTTTTCAGTTACATCGGGGTGAACATTTGCAAACTTTGGTTGATGTCACTGAGGTGTATATTTACAGAAGGAGGCTGTCTTCTATTACAGTAGTCTGCGCCTATGGTTGCAAAAGCACTATTTCACCTTTGCACCTGATATGTGGAACGTCCATGAATATGTCAGAAAATAAACAACTCCGGTGAGGGAATACGTTGAACACTTGCTAAGGTAGTCACAAACCGCTATAACATATGGTGATTTCTGGATACTATGAAAGCATCCGTTTCAAACAGATATGTATTGACTTAGCGTAGGAGTGTTGAAAAAAAGTGTTTGCTTAGAGATAAAGTAGCGAATTCAAAGAATATTTTGTGCTTGTGACTATCACCTGAAATTACATAGCAGTCCTGCACAGGGGAAGAATGAAGGATTGGTACCAAGTCACAAAGTCCTATTTCTGTATTCCTTTTCTCTATTCTGCTAATGTCTCTTTTAAATGTATTGTATAAAATTATTAAAATGGTAAGATAATGGACATAAACTTAGCAGGGTTAAAAGGAAAATTAAAAAAAAAAAAAAAAGTATAATCAAGGCTGAGAATGGAATAAAAAAAAAGTTGATATTTGAGTAATTGGAGAAATTTGTTATAACCAACGAATGGAGTGATTTGCTGTTCTAGTGTAAACAAACATAACCTTTACATAAATACGGAAAGGCACTGTGATTGAATTGGATTGTATGGAAAGTAGGAGGACATTTCAACCCCTAGAGACTAGCTCAATGGCGGGTCGTTTGTGTCTAGAACCCCAGTAGGAGCATTTCTGAGGGGATGATATAAGGGATAGGGAGGGATGATATAAGGGAAACACAGGACGGCACGGACGTAGAAGAGGTCCCTAATCATTGTTTCTAGATAGAACACATAAGTCGGTCCTGGTAGTCTGGTGGTAACCATACTTGCCTCGTTGTCCCAAGGTTGCGGGTTCAACCCTGATCAGAATCGATAGAATCCTAAGTACGGCTTCCTTCGGAAGAGAAGTAAAACACATAAAAGAACCTCAAGAATAATGTAGAGACCTCTGAGAATAATGTATCGGCCCTTTTACGCCCTGAATTGAATGGAACATAAATGACCAGAGGTGTTAAAGATCGCCCTTAAATAAACCAAATTATAATAATAACAGAAAAACAATCCAACGACTGTAGAGTCACTTTCAAGGAGTTCGAGCCCCTCAAAAAGTCCGCTTGTATACCAGAAGCCGGTCAGAAACGTGTTTCAAGCGCAAGCCACCGTCACTGCGCACCAGTTTCCTCACCCTGGCACTACTGACTCTGTAACGAAACCAACGGAATAAAATGATATGGAATGGGAGAGCGAAAAATTAGTGGAAAGGATATTCGTCTAAGCGTCAAGGAAAAAAACACGAAAAATATCAAATTCAGGATAATCAAACCTAAGTTATTTGAACCCTGGACCTCCCAAATGCGAGTTAGTACAGCTATACTTAAACAGTATTGTCTGTTGTTTTATGATAAAATAATCTATTTTTTCAAAATCGTAACAATACTGAAAACAATACCAATAATTGTTTGTCTCATTTGATGTAGCCTGAAGCAATTCTGTAAATAATTATTGTTAGAGTTACTCAAATCACCAAAGCACACAATTTAATAAATCAATGGCTAAGTTAAATCCCTACGGTTTATGCAGACAAATATTTGTTTTACAGGTTTCAATTTTTGTGGTCGATCTCTCAGATTGCCTGAATGCATAAAAACGTTGTTGCTGCGTAATAAAAGTCGAAATATAGTTTCATATCATAATTTACAACAAGTTTAGTACATCTCTCATCATAGTTTAGTGTTAGTTGGATCACATATAGCATCTGCCATCACAATTCTTCTCATAATATTTAAACAGGAACAGTACCTGTTAATTTGTCATTTTGACCCGCTTTGTGGCAATTTTATGAGCTCAAAACACCAGTAGTTTATAAAACATTTCAAAGTCCGCCACGCAGGAGCTGCGCAAACTAAGCGAATTCCTCACATAGTTGAGATACTTTAAAATAATATAAAATCCAAATATACCTTATTAATTAATTAATGAAATGAAATAAGTTATGGCATTACTGTATTATATTAGGGGAGCAAAATTAATCTATAAGTGTCAAAAAGAGAAACAATACTTTTAGAATTACTGATATTATTTTTAGATGAAATTAATGTTATACTATTAATTAAATGAAATACACGACCTCTGATAGAAAAAAGCTATACTGTGTGAGTATTTTCAAGCATTTGTAAATGTAATCATGTTTATGAACTGAGTCCTTGACATCATCTTTACATTCATTAAAATAAAGAGAAATAACAGAAAGTTTCGAGATACATTGTGTATTTAAGAAGATGCTTATATGTTTCAATAAAACAAAAACATGTTACTATTTAAAAAAAATTACAATATACCAAGCATATATATATACAATAAACAATCGAAAGTTTCCTAATTTTTTATAGGCTTTGAAATTTAATTTAAAAGTTATTGTAGTAAAAATATTAACGCAAACGTTTTCTGAATGTAATTACAGAGCGTCTTACATACAAATTAATTCTCACACACATTAGATAAATATTTCACATTTACTATCTTCACGACGATGCCTTTGTTAAATATAAAAAATATGCGTCCTTATATATACAGTTTATATGCTAATTTAATTTGTCCTTTTATTTTAAAACAATATAGAGAAAATTAAACGCAAGAGCGCTGTTTAAATTTCGGTTTTCAAATATACCCGTATTCCTAATAGTCTAATTTTCCTAATTTTCATACCGCCACGGATGGCCGAGGTCGTTAAGGCACGGACTCGTGAGCGGGAGGTCTGTGTTCGAATACCGCCAGAACCATCCTCCCTGACTGAGGTTTTTTCAAGGTTTTCCTCAGTCCTCATAAATGACAAATGCCGAGGAGGTACGTTAATTAGGCCTGGAACGATTCCTTCCTTAAAAATAAATCCTTTCCCAATATCTCATTTCATCTCATATACCATCAGTGTTCATCGCCTGTGGTGCCTCTGTAGCAAAAATGGGCGTTAAACACTATTTCATTTCATTTCCTAACTTTCAGAAACAAGTTTTTCATTTATTTTATTCAAATGATTTAGGCCGAGTTTTGCTGTGAAGAAGCAGATATTGGCGACTTTTAAATTTTGCGTTTCAGGTAAATCTCCACTCTTAATTAACGGATTTCCCTGATTTTCAGGAGTTATTTTTATTATTTTATTTAAGTGGTACATACCGAGTTTCATTGGGAAAAATTAAATATTGGTGCTATTAGAGTTATTTTTAAATATTGAATTTTGGGTAACCCTTTACTCCTAATAATCTGATTTCATTGATTTTCAGAAGCTGTTTTTCTTATGTGATTTAAATCGTATATGCAGATTTTGTTGTGAAAAAACAAACATTGGTGTTGCGCGATTTTTAAATGTTGGGTTTCAGATAATCCCCCACCCCCTAATAGTCAGATTTTACTGACTTTCATAAAATATTTTTCTTATTTTATTTCAATAATAAAGAGAAAAACAAAAATGCGACCACTAGAGCGTAAACGAACACACACATACACAAATACTCGTATTTAAGGGTACAACCACAATACGGGCACAATCCTTCGGAATTCGCTAAAAAGCCACCCAAATGAAATATTGAAAAACAAAAAAACAAAAAAAAAAAAATGTAGAGGCTGTAAATATGTTCATAATATCTTCGTCTAATAATATGAGAAATTTTAGTGAGCTTTCTGTTAGTTTTATTGCTTATAATAATGTAGCAAGCAACATTAGTTAAAAATAATTAATACAGGTTGAAAAATGCAATATATAGGAAAAAATAAATAAATAAAAAAATAAAATAAAATCTTTAATACTCCGTCTCCACACCTTGTTACCTATATGAACGTATATTTCGTCGGTCCTGGTGGTGTAGTGGTTACCATAAATACCTCCTACCTCCTACACCCAAGCACGCGGGTTCGAACCCGGCCAGGACCGATGGATTTTTTCGGGCGTAAAAATCCTAAGTATGGCTTCCTTCGGAAGGGAAGTAAAGCTGTGGGTCCCGTGTCGTATGGCACGAAAAAGAACCTCAAGCCTGAAAGAGAGGCCTCTGAGCAAAATTTGTTGGCCGTTTCACGCCCTGAGTTGAATGGGACGCTGATGACCTGAGATGTTAAAGAGCGTCCATAAATAAATCAATCAAAAAAAAAAAAAAAAAAAAAACAACAAAAAAAAAAAAAAAAAAAAAAAAAAGAACGCATATTACCATTGTACATAATAATTTTACAGATCATAATCTATAATTATACTTACATAAACAAAATGAATATAACTTAAAATAAAACACTATGTCCAATAAACACTCCGCTATACTAAATAAAATTACAATTTACTGGGAACTAGTGGAATAACCAATAGCAGGTAGTCATCTAACTACCTAAAATCTTCTTGCCATAGAAGAACTCCAGTAGTTCGATATATAGCAATTTCAAGTGTGACTTTATCTATGTGTTTTACCCTTATCTGCTTTTATTATTACTGTTAATTTGTTACATTATATAGAACAATATGTCAGAACGTGTCTTTAGATAGTATGAATTAAAATACTTTAGAATATAAAAATAAAGAAAGAGGAAGCATAGCTTGTCATTTGTCTGATGTAACTTTTTTTCCCCAAAATAAAAAAGGAACATCAAAAGTATCAAATGGCAGCTGGTATACTGTCATATCATTCTCTGGTAGTTGGCCGTTGTTCCAGTTTTTTCAAGAAAAGACATGTTTGACATATTTACACAGTGACTTGAAGTTATTTCAAACTAAATCAGTAGCCACTGGGAGGTAGGCAGGTTGCCAGGTTGGGTGTTGGAGCAGAGCTACTGTTCGCTGACAGATGTATTGTCATACAAGAGTGGAGGATATTGTGCTACAGATAGAGCTCGCATATTATATCGTCTATACATCGCGACAATTCTGGGCGATAAACATCGTTTATTAGATGTTCAAACTGCTAGATGTAGGAAAAACCGGGATGTTACGATGTTACATTGTTTTTGACGATTTTTCAGAGCTTAAAAAAGGGTTTATTTAAAGAATGTGTTTTTTCTATCAGATAATGTAAAGAAAATATACTGTAATTGATATGAAAGGAGCAATTATGGAGCAGTTATCAGCACTGAATACCCTACAGGTAATTTGTGTATTCGAGTGTATGTAATTGTGTGAAATAGGTTATGCTTTTTTATACAACCGGGCATTTTATCGTTAAAGTGAGACAGAAAAACTCAGAAGTTGGGAAATTAAAGTTCCTTTATATGCATAGTTTTTCTCCATAAAACTTATTTCAATTTCAAATATACAATGCTGTGGTTTGACTTTTTAAAACAAAATTTAACTTCCTATTAAAATGAACAGAGGGAACAAAAGAAAACGTCTTATTTATACTAATTGGGTCAAAGATGCCGCAAAATGTAGAAACGTTTATTATAGATGAAATGAAACCTTTATTAACACCATCTTCTAAATAAGCCCCTTGAGCAAGAACACACTTCTGCCAGCACTTTTAGAAACAATTCTGCAGTCCATTTTTGAACATGCGCGTCGCAGATGTCTTCCACTCTTCCGCCGAAGGGAATCTCCATCCCTTGAGCAAGATTTGAATTTCGGAAACAAATAGTAATAAGCTGTAGCAAGATATGGAGAATGCGGAGGATGAAAAAGTCATTGCATGTCATGTTTTGCGAGGAATTCGCTCAACTGGAGCAATCGGTGTGCTGGGGCGTTAGTGTGATGAAAAAGCGAATTCTTTCCTTGCCACAAATGAGGTCTTTTCCAGCTAATGCATCACGAAGACGCCTAAGAATGGCAACATATGTGTCGTTATTAACAGACACGTGTCTATATGAATTGAACTTAGGAATGAGTTCTAAATGTACCTGCCTGTATAATACACTAGTCACAATCGATCAACTCCCCCTCTGCCGCAAGCTGTCATGGCGTTATAAATATTTTCTGCCTGGCAAAGAATACCCAAGCTTTAAGAGATTTTTTTTTTTAAATTTTCAGCACATGTCAATCAGTACATTTCCAAATTTTTAGTATCTTCAGTAAAATAAGGTTTGTCCAACCGTGAAAAATAAGCTTCTGTCTCAGATTTAATCTCCTCATTTGATGTCAATCTTCGTCCACCCTGCCATTTCTTCAGGTTGAACAAAAATTTATTACTGGGAGCCAAATGCGGAAAGTATGGCGGATGTGGAAGCTCTTGGAAGCGAAGGTCTTGCAAAAACAGTTCCAGACGTGTGTGAAAGCGCATTATCGTGATGAAAGAGAACTTTCTATTTCGCAAGGTGTGTACGTTTTAGTCTGAATAGCATCCTTTAGTTGCTCCAGTAGTGAAGGGTAATACTTGCCGGTGGTGCTTCTGCTCTTCTGGAGGTAGTTTACGAGCACTACACCATGAGAATCGCAGAAAACCGTAGGCATTTTTCGTGCAGATGGAACCGTTTTTGCTTTCTTTGGTGCACTTTCACCTTTTGCCACCCACTGTTTGAACTGTTCCTTCGTCTCTGGGTTGTAGTCACGAACTCATGTTTCATCTATTGTTATGAAACATTGGAGAAACTTATTAGAATTGCATTTAAACAAGTCTAATCACTGTTACGAAATGTTAACTTGAATGCGTTTTTTGGTTCATTGTTAACAAACACAACAGCACCCATCGAGCGGAGAGCTTTCTCATGTGCAAAACTTCGTGTAAAATGTAGTTGACAGCCCCCCTTTTTATCGCCAAAAATGAAGGAGTAGAATAATAGAACATGGAATTATTTTTTTTATTTATGTTGGGGTTAAACACTTCAAAATGAAGTACTTTATTACAGCTCGCATTTTGGTTTTATCCGTTTTGTAGCAAACGTTAACACTAGTTTGTTTACACGATCGTCACGAACAAATGACGGCACTTACTTGTCTGAAACTTTACAGTGCACCATCTAATTGATGATGCTGAACAACTATCATAGTAATTTGGCCACCTTCACGACATCTCTGAACAGGCCGAGAACTTTTAGAACACCCCTTGTACATCCCTGGGAATATATACTGTACTGCACAAACGTAAGAGAAAAAAGTTCCCTAAACAGACGGATTCAGGCAAAATTCGGTGTCTTTTTTACTTTAACAGTAGGCATGTATAGCGTAGCCTACTCCCTAAGCGTATGCCTATCGACAAGCCTTATCGTGCTGATGATAGTGATGATGAAAAAATGGCAAGATTAATGTTAGTTGATACTGACGCTGTTTTGTCTAGCACAAATTGCACTATCGCCTAGCGGCACGCGAGGAATATAATATTGGAGTCTTAATGAAAAAATAATATTAACAGAAAGCACTACGTAGCTCTAGCTGGAAAATATAAAAAGTGGGTTTCTTAAAAATGTTTTGTCATTATCATATCTTTTGGATAAATAAGTGTTACTTTCTTCTCTGACTAGTACTAATATCTCCAAGATAGCGAATACGATACGCAATTGAGTGGGTCTCTATCGGTATTTACAGCTATTGCATTTATTTTCCTAAGTACTAGAAAATTCAACTAGTGCGCAATAAGTAGAAATTAGTAATTTGAGCTCAGGAAAATGTTGATTTAATTTTCAATGGGGTAGCTTCAGCGCCTATGTACGGAGTTGGATTCTGCAGCAGAAATAGTAACAAATTTCACAGCATGATATTTAAGTCCCCTTGCTTGTTACCCAAATAAATACCTGGGGGAGTTAGAGACAGTCGGAGCGTGGTATTGGACACACTTCCTGTATCTTGTGTCTTAGCTAAATAAGCATGACTTAGGTGTTAACACTTAGGACTAGCATTCGATTCAATTCACCTTGGACCAGCCATCTGGACCTTGAGTTTTTTCATGGTTTTTTCTGGTCAAGATATGGATCTTTACTAGCCACTAATATTTCACTCTACCATGTCAATATGCTCGTTCTAGGAGAAAGGTGGGTCAGGAATGGCCTGGTTTAGACCAGGAAGTTGGAAGGCTAAAAAATAACGGATAGTTCTGGTAGGAGAATCTGCCCATTTTGTGGAGGGGTTGAGGAATAAGTGCATATTCTGGCAGAATGTACCCATTGGGAACACCTGAGAAAAACGGTGTTCCAAGAAAACTTTTTAAAGGCAATTAGAGAACGATTGGCATGCTGGGATCTGTTTGCAAGTCACACTAATTAGCTGAATATGGACCTTTTCCTAGCCAAAGTGCGCGAAGCTAGAAGCAATTTATTTTCTGGTTAGAACGCAATAACTAGTGTAATTATAAATAAGATGTAATATGTTTCCATTCATGTATCTGTAAATATCATTCTTTCCATTTTAAGGTTTATTTATAATTAATAATGTTGTTTTAGTTGTATTGTTCTTATTTGTTCCTCTTTCTAATTGTGTATCACACGTAAGCACGTACGGCCTAAGACCCACGCTTAAAATATATTTATAATGTGTATATAGAAAAGATACACTATCACTACTTCTATTCCGTTGGTTCTGTTACAAGAATGAAAGTGCCAGAGCAAGGTATGCTTGGGCGGTGTGGCAGTGGCTTGCGTTGCATACTAGGTTTCTCTCTAGTGTGAAAATACTAGCCAGTGACTCAGCGTTTTCCGGGTTTATTACGACTTAAAACATTTGCCGAAACTTATATCAATACTTTTCTTGTTTGAAATTATGGAGACTTAAAACAAACGTGGACAAATTCGCTCTCTACATGTACAATCTCGTTCGACCAGCAGACAAAGTGATAAAGTTCTTCACCAAATAAGGGTTTTCTCCAAGTGCCAAACAGTAATTGGATGATGTTTATGGAGGAAGCTCTTCTTTCGTACTCTACCGTGAAGAAGAGAGACAGAAAGAGAGAGAGTATCAAAGATGATGGTCGGTCTATGAAAATGACCTAAGAATACGTTTCTTCAACGGTCACCCAATGGCGGACAGCTGAAGAGCACAGAAGAGCAAGAGCAAGAGCAAGAGCTGAAGAGCAAGGTTGAGGTTTTCTATTATGTCTTTGAAATTCTTCACGAGTAACTTCACATGATGGAAATCAATGTAAGGTGAATGCCCCGTTTCTTTCTGCCTGTCATTTTTATGATCCATTTTCCAAAAGAGAATTCATGGAGTGTCGTAAACCAGGCGAAAATACAGGGTCACTCATATTATGACAACGGTTTTTAGCGGTTGCCGGGAAAATCTCTTCATTGACTTCATGGAGAGGAATATCACCAGGAATGCAGAGTTTTGTGCTTCATCCTTCCACAAATTGCGCAAAGTTATAAACAGAAGAGACGAGGAAAGTTCAGATTGGGTGTACAATTACTTTCTGACAATGCTTCAGCCTATATCGTTTGTTGCAAAGGCTGCAATGAAGGATTTGGGATTTCGCATCACCCATCCTACACCCTAAAGCTAGCACCTAGTGGGTATTGCCTTTCCTTTTATTTTATCCAAAGACCTGTTTAATCTGAATGTGGATCTCTTTAACATGCCGCTAATCTACGACGTGGAGCCCGGGGCTTAAAAATTCTCCCAGTGATCTTGGGCTCAAGATTTATACATCCAGATAAATATATTGATTTTGACTGAGTTTAAACACGCAAACATTAGGTTCAGAAGAGAGTGCGTTCCTTCTAGACCACAATTTTCAAAGAAGTTATCAAATCTGTTATTCATGTAATTAATTTCTATTAAATCGGCAGGTAAAGCACAACTACTTAAACAATGGTTAACGTAATTTGATATGTGGGAGACCTGAAAACGCGCAACATATTGGAATCGGCAGCAAGCAATTCTAAACATGTGGAATTAGGTTGGCCGAGAATCTGCATCTAGGCGCGAAAGACTTTCGGCTAACCAACAGACTGTCCTGCCACACTCTCATGCACCTGTTCCGGTGCAACAAGATTTTAAACTTTAACAAATCTGATTACTTTTAGCCAGTGCCTTTGATATACACATTCAGTTGTACAAAAATAGAAAATAATCAGTTTAACATATCTACCTTACATCATTTGACCTCTTTGCAGCTGTTCCAGTGATCACCTTTGATAAGGGCTTCTTATTCATGGAACAAATTACGGTTAAAGAACAAATTATTAAGTCCAATTCTATATATACATATTGATGTCTAATGTCTACAGAATGATCACGAAAAAATTGACAAAAAGGATAATGAAAACCTTAGTTGAGAACTATCCTCCAGAACAAGCAGGATTCCGCACAGGCTTCAGCACAATAGAACATTTACAACCTAGCTGTTGGAAAAGGCAGAAGAATTTAACGTTCCGCTTTGCATCGGCTTAATTGATTATAGCAAAGCCTTTGAATCAATCGAACATGCAGGTATACCATAGGCCTTGTCTATACAAGGCATAGAAGAACTACAGTTAATTTCCTTCAAGAACAAGACAGAAAAAGATATAAAAAGAAGAATATCCTTAGAATGGAAGGATTTCTGGCCCCTTCAGTTTATACTTTTCCACAGGATAATACGCAAAAAGCTTAAACTAGAAACACTAGAAACCTGCATCGGCCCAGTAATTCTATACCAGTGCCAAACGTGGTCGGCTACAAACAAACAGATGAATGCACTACAAATAAGTCAAAGAAAAAATGGAACGCAAGATATTAGGAATAACAATAAGAGACAAAATCTCCAACGAAGCGTTAACCCAAATAATATCAACAACAGACATAGCAAAAAGAGCCGCCAGACTGAAGTGGAAATGGGGAGGCCACATAGCGAGGATGCAGGACGACAGATGGACGTATAAGACCACCATGTGGGATACGCGCTTAAGCAAACGACACAGAGGCAGGCCAAGACGGAGATGGGAAGAAGCAGAAATACTCGAAAACCATAGAACGTCAACTTCGAAACGAGTGAAATCTGATGAACAAAAGTGCAACAAAGTGTAGCATACTGGGCAATTATTCCTGTAATTAGTTCAGCGCATTAGCGAATAGGAGCTACCCTCTTCCAGGAGGCCTTTGCCCTTCTTCGGGTCATTCGGACTTCTTCTTCTTCTTCTTCTTCTTCTTCTTCTTCTTCTTCTTCTTGTTCTTCTTCTTCTTCTTCTTATTATTATTATTATTATTATTATTATTATTATTATTATTATTATTATTATTATTATTATTATTATTATGTGCAAAGAAGTAGACGCTTAAAATACCAAATACTAACCAACATCGACTGGCCATAACAAGCCAGTTCGAACATACATATAATCAAAACCACGGCGAGCCAGATAATAAAGGATACTGGCGAAGAGGAGAACTAAGAAGCGGTTTGGGGCATGAGAAAGTATTGCAATATGGAGCCTTAAGTACGTACCGAATCCGTTATGAAAATAAGGGAGAATTTGATGGCTAAATTTTCTGGTGTTGGTGTTGGACTCTATCTGAACAAGTAAAACTTTACAATAAAAATAAACCCAATCAAACAACATAAATAAAACAAAATATTATTAAACAAGTATAATATTAGATCGTTGCAAGACAAGACAAGAACAAGTGGAGTGACTCAGGCGGTAACGCTTGGGACTTGCATTCGGAAGGTCTCTGGTTCAAATCCCTTGGAAACGGCCATTCTGACCTTGGGTATTCTCGAGGTTTCTCCATGTCGCTTAGATGAATGATACATTGAATGTTTCCTTTCCATGAATTTTCCGTTCTCCCATTTTACTTCAATTCATTTTACGGGATCGAAAGTGCCAGGGCGAAGTGACGGTGGCTTGCGCTTTGGAAATATTTCTGTCTCGGCATCTGATATGAAAGTGGCCCTTGTGAGGTACTCAAATACCTTCTATTTGGAAACCACGTTAGAGACACCGCCTACGTCACCGTCCATGGATCCTGGCCGCCTGGTGTCTCTCACATCATCCTCCAAGAGTTGCCCTCACTGGGGCATATACACAAAAGACCAGCCTTGAAGCATCTCTTACTCAATCCAATCCAGCCTAAGAATGCCCGAAAGAAGCCAAAGGAAAAATATATGAAAATGATCCATTCAAAAGTTAATATAAAAATGCAGCGGGTTCTCTCTTTTGTTTGTTTGTAATTTGTTTATATATTACACCTCTATTCACAGGAATTTACACTGAGCTGTTGATATTATTTTACATTATACTTATTATGTAATAACACATTTTCATTGTGTTTTACCAATAGGAGCAGGTTTTCCTATTATAGCAAGATTTATTCCGAGAGGCATTTCCCATTTTGAATGCGGCTTTGACTCTTTTAATTCCTCTCGACTACCTTTCTCACTGCGATTAGAGCTACAAAAATACTATAAAATCAGAAGCAAACTAGCGGTATAGCATAATATCTCAGACAAGCCCCAAACACGCAAAAACCGACAGTTGGAAATTTCAACATTTATTTGGGATGATAATATACATAATTATATTTATAGGCTGATATTTGCAAATGAAATTTTTTCGTCAGGAAAAACTAACGGAGCTTTATATAAAATATAGTGTTTTTTCAGAAAGTTTATGCTCGCTTTTAATTGGTTAAAACAAACAGCCATAAAATACAATTTGCACAAAAAGTTTCAGTAAGAATGAGACGTAGACATCCCAGTTTCAGAACCTGTCACGGCCCACAGTGCTGTGCGTCTGCAAAAATTGATTGCGCTCATTCCTCATGTCACTGACTGGTGCTCGACTGTGAGTGGCTTCTTGTGTTTCCTTCTTGCGTTTTTAAAGGCGTCCATCCAGCAGTAAGCTGAGCATTCCCTTCAAACTTTCACGAAAGTCCTTCGTATTTTTATGGAAAATCTAGAAACGTTTTTTCAAGTCCATGTGAGGATAAAAATGTCCCTCTCGACTAATTCAACTTTATGAGAATGACGAACACGATTTGCTGTATACAGCAGAGTTAAAGACGCAAAGAAATTGTTAGCATTAATATTTTAGTAGTTACTATTAGACATACAAATCCTCTGAAATTGTACATTCTATCAGGTTTAGAATCGTAAAATACAGGAAAAATTACTTATTTTTTGTGTTTTCTAATTTTCTGAAGCTTTGGGGTTAATTTTGTGTTTTCTAATTTTCTGAAGCTTTGGAGTTAATTTTGTATGACATGTTGTACTTTTTAGTCTCTAAATACAATTTAATTTTAGAATTCAACAGGAGATACGACTCTGCATACAATATTATAGATGCTGCATGACAGATGGGTCCCAAGGCAGCTTTTTGGTGGTCACAAGGTCTTGTGGTGATACTTATGAACTTGTAATTAACGTAGTGTATTAAAAATTAAATATTCTTTATGACTTTTCTTGAAGAGTAAAACTTATATTTGGGTTGATTATTTTATTACCTCTCATAGTCACTTCTTTACAGAACATTTGGACAGCACAAAACATTGGCTGTTCATTCATCACTAAATTGCGGGAAAATGTGTCTTTTCACTTTTAAAAGATTACTTGCAGAGTACAAAAAATTACGATTTTTTTTTATGTTTAGACATGTGTAAAGTCCAAAAAGCACAAATTCATTTTCCATTTTTTTAAACAATTGTCATATTTTGGACAAACTTCAACCTTTATTTACATTTTCTAAGATTATTTTAGGTGCTCGTTAGCTTTTTAAGTTTTTCAGGTTTTATTTTACATTCTTCAGTAAACTCACCAACATTTATGAAAAACAAAATGATGTAAGTTCTTCCTTTGTTATTGTTCCGACCTGCCGAAGATTTTGGAGACAGTAAGTTTGAGCTTCGATGGGTTTTAAATGCCACGTGCAAGACCAAAATGTGTAATTGTATTTTGTTTTGGATTCTCTGGAAAGCACTTCTGCATCATTTTAAAAATAATAATCAGAGAGTTCTGCGTTGCGTTCATTAAGGTTGTGGGAAGAATTGAGCTCCGCCTAGGAAGAAATTTTAAAATAAAATCGCAGATATTCTGGTAAAATTGGTCTAAACTCATCACAGGGAATTCTAAAAATTTTGTGCCTTGTAATTAGTAAATCAGTAATACCAGATCCAGCTTACAGCACTCAAGTGCTCAAGTTTCAGGTGCTATGTAACTGATGGGGAAATCGTGATATGTAAATATTATAATAAGGATTGGAAAAAAAAAATCTTTATGTTTTATATTTACGTCAATGAAAGTGATTCTGGTGGAATATATATATATATATATATTACTAACACGTAAGTAGGTGTTTCTATGTGTCATAGGTTACGTCATCACTATCTACAACACTTGTGAAATGTCAAAATGTCAAAAAATAGATTTTGATAATGCCTGAATAATAAAAATGTTTTATTCCTACAATTTATATTTTTTATAAAATAGACATACTTCTCAATGAGATCACGTGATGTAAGAATGATATTGGATTTAAATAACAAGTCATCAACAAGTTCCTCCATACTCGGTGATGTGCATCGCACAGGAGATAGTTGGTACTTATACATTTCTGATATTCCTTCCTTGGAAACCGGTTTTTAGCTAGTAATCAGCCCACCGTTGATAAGGTTTGGGCTTTGGAGAGTGTGCTTGCATTGATTTTTTTTTTATTGATTTATTTATGGACGCTCTTTAACAGCTCAGGTCATCAGCGTCCCATTCAACTCAGGGCGTGAAATGGCCGACAAATTTTGCTCAGAGGCCTCTCTTTCAGGCTTGAGGTTCTTTATCGTGCCGTAAATGTACTTTACTTCCCTTCCAAAGGAAGCCATACTTAGGATTTTTATGCCGCGAAAAAATCCATCGGTCCTGGCCGGGTTCGAACCTGCGATCTTTGGTTTAGGAGGCAAGTATGGTAACCACTACACCACCAGGACCGACACTTGCATTGGTGGATAAGTGAACACTATAAATATATGCTCGCGCGCGGTTAATGTTATTTCGCTTTCTTAGTGAAATCTCGGCCACATAATGGCTGCGGAGCGACTTCTCGATGACCCTTTCGAAGATATGGCAAATCTATTCAAACGATTTTAGAAATACAAAATGTAGCACGATTAGTCCTGTCATATCATATGATGTAGAGCTCAGTTTTTCATTATACATATACGTTCTCATTGATATATAGCACAATCTCTTGCCTGAAACTCGGAGAAATGTTTGTAATTTATTTTCAAAATATAAAGTGTATTAAATCTTAATGTTATTCTTTCAATTTCGACACATTAACATACAGTTAAAAACTGTCATATATTAGGGGTGCAGATTTCATATTTTCGTCATATTTTTCCGCTCTCTGGTCATCAATATTGATGTCAGACAACTCGAGGGGAAAATATAAGTTGACCTGGCTTAAGCGAAATCAGAAAAGGTTCATTGGAGCGTTCGAATACCAGACTTATCGACCATTTTCGATAGCTCTCAGAAATATCTGGAATGTCCTACACCGCTTTTTCTGTTTGTTTCCTTCAAGAGTCCTCGTACCTCCCCAGAGTGAAGGACTGTACACGTACCGCTGTAGAGCTGAGGGATAACATACTACAAAAAAACAAGTCATACTACAACTAGCCTATGGCTACTGCAATAACATGCGGCTAACCGCACACAGCCTACTGAACACAAATTATAAAAATTCATCAAACCAACATAAGACATACCAATATCACTTAATTTTGCATTTTCGCTTGTACCAACTTAGAAATGGCTCTTTGTAAACACATTAGCAATGGTTGACATATTAAGCACGTTACAATTTGAGTCTGTTACAAATTAATTTTGCTGTTTTTTTTTTCCTGTGTTTTGGCAAAATTCCTGAACTCGCACTTCTTAAAATTGACAATCAATTGCTTTGCTAATACATCATCCCTTGCATCTCCAGATGTGTATATATCTTGAACGTTCATGGCTTATCGATGGGTTTAAAGTTTGTATTTAAGATCCACGTGGAAGGGTTCCGCTACATTAATTATGCGAGGAGTGTTAGAAGATAGAAGAATCCAAGGTAAATGGAAGGAAGAACTATCTCCGGCCACTTAAGTTTCATAATTAAAATGGCAGAAACTTCATTCAGTTCCGAGGCAACCCTAATAACTTTCACAAGTTCTCCTTCAACCTCATTAAACTCAAAGAGGGGCGGCAGAAGGTTTACATATTAATAAGGATAAACTATACACATGATAGTTTATCCTTACTTTTTAAATGATAAAAAGTTCAATGGTATTCTACCGCATCCTCTATTCCTCCCAGTTTTTGCTTTGCATTTTAGAACACATGTTATAACAAACCAAACGCACATGCTACACAGCATATACGCTAAGTCAGTGTAAAATTTCCCCGGCAACTACAGGATAAAGGAAGTGCCGGAAAACTGAAAAAACGAATTATAGATAATGTAAAGAAAAACGGTACGAACATTTTCCCCATGCAGAAAAAGAGTATTTTAGTGGATTTTAATAACGAAAATTGAAATACAAACTTTATTTTAAGTACTTAACATAATATGTAAATATATTTGACCATAATAAAAATATAATAAAATTGCCGTATCCGAAGACATGCTAATGTGAGACCATAGGACGGCGAGGTTAGGGTAGCCAATATTGCAACTTTGAAGACAATGATGTTGTAGTAGCAGGCGATGATTCTTCATTAACTGCGCCTACCGACACTCTTTTCCATTTTATCTAACCACTCCAACCTCTGTTTGAGCATAAGAACATTTCGCTTGCGATTCACGAAATCCATCGTGCAGCAGCGAGTTAATTCACTTTAGCCACAGATGTGGCGCTGTGATTCACCACGTTATCACGCTCCCTACTGTGATGTGTACTATGAAGTGTGGCCACATCATATTGGCATTTCCACTCTTACTACTGTAGAGACAATACGCTGCATCTATAAGCTATTAGAATTTCACCAAAATGCCGCCGGTTGTTTGGATGCCGGATATGAGGGATTTTACTGTAATTAGAAGTTTCATAATCGCTACAGGACATATCATCATTCATCATCATTACAGTTACTGCGACGAAAATAATTTCTTATATAGCAAATGAAATTGCAGTTTGAAATTTTAAATGTAATCTTTCTTTTGACATTTAAGGACAAAACAGAATATGGAAATGTCCATTATAATAAAATATAAATGTAATATTTATACAAAAACTGAATTCGCCTTGACTCTTTGCTGTATTAGTGAACCCTCCTCTGATATTTTCTCGATATACTGAAACCATACGTGTTTTCAGCCATGTTTACAAGCCTCTTAAAACTAACCAAAATTACCAATACGTAATACAATATTTTAAACCATTCTATTGCGATTAGCGCTTAGGATGATTCTAAAGTAAAGCAAATATAAACTTAGTATTATACCTTCAGGGAAAGTTCATGCAGAAGGGAGTATTTTTAAAAATTGGTGAACATTGCCAAATACAGCTATATTGTTACATTAAAACCTGCACTACTGATGTTGAACGGCTGTAAAATAGATCATAAACATATCCACAATAAGACATTTCGCCCTTTCATTGAAGTTGCATGATAGGGTTGATTAGCAAAACTCCATATACAATACAATTTTATTGGTTTTTCTAAATATAAAACGGTATTATAGTTGCAATTTGATCTCTAAAGTAAATGTTGGCACAATTGCAACAAATACTGTTTGATATACCGACATTAACTCAGAGAGGTCACATTAATATATTGCTGTGTAACCATATTGTTGGAAAAGAGTTTAAAATTTGCAAATAGTTCTATCTGAAGGTTAATTTCTGACCCTTAATGACGTTATGCGAGGATAGGACTTTTATAGGTAAATTTCAGACAGTCTGGCACAAAAATTCACAAAATTTAATTTCATTATAAACCTATAGACAAAGCGCTCACCATAGATATATGGTTTGCTGTGGTGAGGCGAGAGAAATAAACCAATTAATTTTGCTCATAGTACTCAACTTTTATCTTTCCATCATATTTCGAACGATATACAATGACTAAATTCATGTGATTCTCTCTCCTTTCCCCATCATATTGTAATTGTGAATATTAAAAAAGGGGTGCTTTTTAAAGCGAGAAGCCTCCAGGCTCTACAGTGCCTCTTAACAAACACATATCAAACTTCTTTACTTGTTGTAAACAAATGCACACTTTACAAGCTTAACAAAGAAGATTTATACGGTAATGTGATACAAATATCATGTAATGTTGACCTATGCAGTTAAATAAAATATCAGTACGGTAAATTGCCTATACTGGCCCCCTTGTGGGTGCCCCTGGACCCAAATAAGGAAACCCAAAATATTTTTAATATCCACCAACTTCTCGTTAACCTTACTCAGAAAGTTGTCAGTACCAGGTTTTCTCTGAATGAAATAGACAACGCCGAAGTGTTTCCATTCGAAAGAGAAAATACAAATACGATTTAAAACTTTTGAATGGATAGAAGCGTTGCAGTTTGACATAGCATACCTCCAAAAATATCATCATCTAACACATGAAACTTATGTACGTGTATATAATAATTGTACATGACGCATTCGTTTTCTTTATAGATAACACTTCACTAATAAAATTAATGCAGAGAAAAGAGGATGAACGATTTTGCGCCCAGGTGGTTTCTTCTCCCTACTGGACCGAGACGCTTTCAATTGAACGCACTGTTACAGTTTCTAGCTAAACTGAATTCTGAACCAAATCTGAAAACCAGGAACGGTCTCACAGAGGCCTCGTCTACTGCAAGTTTCCTCTGGAGGAAAATCTCCCTCAGAAAAGGGTAGCTACCACACAATCCCTGGAGAGACAGACGCTGGTAACTCAGCAATTCCCTGCTATAAAACCCAGCCCTCTCAGTTTGCGCCTCTATCCAACTTCTGTCTGATAAAAATTCAGGCAAGGGCACACTTGCAAATATACGACTGGCATATATCAGTTAGCTGTAGGCATGGCTATGTTTGATTTTTCCGATATGTTTCTGTTTACCACTAAATGGAATGCTATTGATCATTTTTTACAACGGCGCGTTATATATTATATAAGTATATAATATAAAATAAAAATAAAAATAAAGTAATACTATTAACAATGTAACAAATTAACAGTGATTATAAAAGTAGAAAAGGATAAAACATTAAAGGAAAGTTACACTTGCAATCGCTATATTTCGAACTGCTAGAGTTCTTCTATGGCAAGAAAACTTGTTTTTTTTTATCCTTTTCTACCTTTATATATATATATATATAATAGTATAATATAGTATAATATTATAGTATAGTATAATATATATATATATATATATAATAGTAATTATAACAGTCCTCTTACCATAGTAATTATAACAAGTAATTATAACAAGTCTTCTTACCATAGAAGAACTCTAGTAGTTCGAAATAGAGGGATTTCATTATCTCTTAGTGTTTTATTCTTTCTACTGTTATAATTACTGTTAATTTGTTACATTGTTAATAGTATTACTTTATTTTTATTTTTATTTATATTTTTATTGTGTGTGTGTGTGTGTGTGTGTGTATGTGTGAAGTGGCGAATTTTAATGTGGGTACAATTCCCATTAAATTAAAAACTGACTGTATTCCTTCTGTAAAGGTGGGTGCATATTGGGAATTTTTTGTATAGAACTGTATATGGCATTTTTACAGATTTGTTCCATACAAAACAAATAAACCGTGTTTACATTTGGAGCATTTGTTTAGGACATTATATCAGTTTCAACATGGAGGAAACTTTTGTGCTCTGTCCAGCTGCTGTGGAAGAAAATTAGAGGAAAAAAGCAAAACGCAGGTGGTGGACAAGACGTTCTTTTGCTGAAAAGGAATTTGTTTCGTGATCCTGAAGTTTTTATTTATTTATTTTCGTCAATTCCCTGTTGTACTGAGATTTTAAGTTATGCATTTTCTCCACTTCTCCAACCTCAACTTTGAAGACAGAAACAATTTCACGCAAAGAACCTTCGCAGCATTACTGTCTTTGAAATTCTAATTTTGAGGATCCCAAACACATTTTCTCACTTCCATTTCTTCTACTAATTTTTTTTTTTTTTTTTTTTGTGATTGACCACTCCGTGTTTGTTGTTTATTAAAAAAATAATGCCGTTAATTGAATTAATGTGCACTTGATCAGGTAGCAGAACAAGAATTGTTTTCGTTTGTCTAGCGCGATACACAGAACTTTATCCTATACCTGTATAGAAAACATGCATTTGTATGAAACACGAAGGAACTTGTTCCATACCGACCAAAACATGTTCCAAACACAAGTTCTATGCAAAAAGTTCCCGGTGTGAAACCATCCCTAGAGTATGAGTGGCAAACAAAGGAGAAAAGCTACTTATTTTTGTCTGAAAATATTATATTTTTACTATAAAGTTGCCAGAATTTAGGGAAACGCTTTTATACATACTATCTCAAGTCGCATTAAACATTTAAAAAATTGACCTTATATATCAGTAACATATATATAAAAATGATAAATATTTGACATTTTAAGAAAAGTGGTGCATTTGAAAATAGATATATCTGGAACACTGCAGAAAAACAAAATTAATAAATTATCTTCTTTTTGAAGCTTTCTTAATTACTTTAAAATAATGAAATAACACGTTAAAACATACTAATTACAATATAAAAAAGCATACTTTTTAAAAAATATCAGAAAAAGCTTACAAAATATAATACTTTATTTAAAATTTATTTTAGTGCACTGAAAGTTAACTGTTTTGCACACTCCCGCTGCAAGACCGCACGCCATGCTTTCACTAGAGAATTTACGCGGGAGCGGGAATGATTTGAAACAACCCCATTTCATTCTGCATTTATTTTATCGTTTCCTGTTAAAGATACCAGTAACCTCAAAAGTATTATCCAATTTTATGTTAGTAAGAAATGAACATGAATTGCAAATATATTTAAAATGACTTTAAGATGATGAAATACACTTATTCCAAACGCAGTCATGATGATCCTGTCGGGAATCAAATCCCAGATTTGCTGCTGCTTTCAAAGATCGTTAATACTGCTGAAATTCCAAACACTCACGTAAAATTTAATTAACAGTAACCAACAACAACAACGGACGTTTGAAATATAAACCATCTCAACACTACAGATTAAAGCTCCTAGGCTATCAAGCATGTGTCTCCTGATGACATTACGTAACAAATTTTGCCATGATTTTTTTTAATGGTGTTTAACTTCCGTTTTTACTACCGAGGCGCCACAGGCGGTGGATACTGATGATGCATGAGAAGAAATGATACATTGGGAAAGAATTCCTTTAAAGGAAGGAACGTTCCAGGCTTAAGTTTAGGGTACCTCCTCGGGCATTTGCCATTAGGTGGACTGAGGAAAATGTGGGGAGAAAAAAAAAAGTCAGGTAGGACGGTCCTGGTGGAATCGAACTCCAGACCTCCCGCTCACGAGTACGCCTTAATGGCCTCGGCCACTCGTGGCGGTACAATATATGTATGTGGAGATTATGTTAGTAAGAGATTTGCTCTGTGTAACGGAATCTTTGAGTTTTGGGGTGGATGTTGATACCTGATTGAAATTCAAGATCGTTATGCAAAGTGAAGGTGGCTTTATACTAATTGATATGTTGGTCCTGGTGGTGTAGTGTGGTAACTATACTTGCCTCGTAAACCCAAGATCGCGGGTTAATTCCGGCCAGGGTCGATGCATTTTTTTCGGACATAAAAATCCCTAGTATGACTTTCTTTGGAAGGGAAGTAAAGCCGTGGGTCCCGTGTCGTACATTTATGGAACGAAAAAGAACCTCAAGCCTGAAAGAAGAGGCCTCTGAGCAAACTTTATCTCTATACTTATAACTTTATCGGCCATTTCAAGCCCTGAATTGAATGGGATGCTGATGATCTGAGATGTTAAAGAGCGTCCGTAAATTAAAAAAATTAACAATACTAGTTGATATTCCTTGAAATATAAATGTTGTAATTTAATTTTTGGCCTTTTCCTGCTACCCTGTAAATATATTTTTGGCATCAATGGAGCACTTACCTACTAGTATATGCACAGAAGCTGCTTCTATCCTTTTATAAATTAATTTATTTTATTTATTTACTAACGCTCTTAAACATCTCAGATCATAAGCATCCTATTTAATTCAAGGCATGGAACAGCCAATAATTTGTGTTCAGAGGCCCAAAATATTCATCGACCCTGCAGGGATTGAACCAGCGATCTTGTGTCTACAGGTAAGTATGGTTACTACTAGACCACTATGACCGACACTTCCATAGTTAAGTGAGATCTATGTACCGACAGTAATTTTCTACCTATTCCGCAGTGGCCTTCAGAATAAACACAGTTCCCGTGCTGATGACTGCAAAGCATCAGTTGCAAAGAGCCAATACTATTTATATTTCATAATATAATTCGCGGTTAAAATAACAGTATAAATCAAGTTTTTGTGTTATTGCAGGCTATTGATGCACTAGTGTTAATAATTACAGTGTGTTAGTCAATTAGAGTTTGCTGTAGTTTATTGTATTAAAATTTTGTCACTAGAACAAAGCAAAAATAGACTATAGGAATAACTCTCCTGTAAAGGCAGGAACTGGAAGCAGAGCTATTGCGAGTGAATGCAAATTTCATTCAAAGATCCAGAAGGTGGCTGCAGGCGAACACCACTTTGTAAAACTAAAGCACAAAAGTAATTATTATTAAATAAAAGGTGCATGATCTATTAATTAAAGTTATGCAAGTAGAAATGCGAGGAGAAGTTGCTCATCGACTGAGACGGCGATTGACGCGCGCACCTTGCATTCAGCTGCGGACGAAAGCCAAAAATAACAGTCACATAATCACTATAGGATTTTATAGCTATTCTGTCAGGAAGTCCAGGTAAACTTTCAGTACTCATTTCCTGAATGCGTTCCAGAGCATTTTAGTTGCAAAATGCTCTATCAATTTTATCACATAAATTCTTAGAGGGCACTATGTTTCGGAAACACGGCAATGATAAGAAAGTAATATATCATCATATAATACAGCATGACTTTATATATATATATATATACTACAGGACTTTATATATATATACCAGGTTTCGTTAAGGATCACTTAAATTAAACTGGCTGAGTGCTTCCATTGTTATTTTGTAAAAATTCCAAATATATTGTCCTTAGCTTATATGTAATAAAGGGTGTCCTGCTTAAAAGTTGAATACAAGAAATGATTATAACTATACCATGAAAAACTAATTTAATTTAAACTTAACATTTTCTGATACATTAGGAGCCAGTTGTATAAAAGCTGCTAAGTAGAGATTACTTTTAACAGTAATTTAAAAAATAACCAGAAGTTAGTCATCATTTTTTGCATTAAAATAACCTCAGACTACGCAACTCCAGCTCAATAACCGTCAGACCTATGGCAATATCGCGAAACAATGGGGAAATTCCTGTTTAAAGCGAGTTGACGTTCAAATGTTCAACCTGAGAAAATCATAATGTATTCAGTTATTCCGCCTCCTAGGCATATTTTTTAAATATGTTTTTGTATTTGGATAAGGAAAAATCAAAGCGAATGCGAGCGGAAAATTTTAGCAAACTTGAAAAGGATGTTGTTGATTTGGTGTCAAAATATCAGGAAATAATTGGGGGGGGGGGGAGAAGATAAAGGGGAAAAAAGCCAGATTACATCTGAAATAAGGATAAAGATCGTATATGGGGTAAAATTGCCAAAGAGTACAATTATTCCATTCTGAAGACTTCTGCATTATTAACTCCAGTTGGTATAATGTGTGTGTGCATGTGCGCGCGCGCACGAACTATCTAGTAAAAACTCTAAATGTTATAGAAGCCTAGCGTCACTCTCCTTATATCGCTTTATTCGGTTGGCATTTTAACGAACCGAGGTCTCACAGCTGCTATTGCTCTAGTAACTTTATGGATGCTACTACTTGCCGTTCTTTTCTCCACTTAAATATACCTCCAATAACTATTTGGAAGTTCCCTGTCGCATAGAGCCTTAAAGTTAGTAATATAATGAACATGGAATTCAAAGCGTGATTTCGCTTAGTTTGTGATTGTAATCGGGGACGTTAACATATGTGTTCCAGTTCTTTGACACCTTTTGCCAAGCGAAATCACATTTTGAATCTTTTGTCATTCATTTCTAGGAACAGATTATTTATTTCATAAAACACATGAGGAGCACGGTGAAATTTATCATTAATCGATGAGAAGTCGGAATAATCAGAAATATGTACAATATACGGCTTTTAAGGTTAGCCTAACATAACCTACAATTGAACGCAAATTTATCTGTTGTTATTACGCGAAAACAACGAAGAAAGTTTATTTACATGAAACTAAAATAAATGCGACTCACCATTTTATTTACAAATGAAGCTGTCAGTCTTCTGTACTCTGAGAAATGTCTTATTTAACAATTATTAAACCTAATTAGTGCTTTAACTTGTGAAATTTCGCGAGTTAGATGTAATTTGAGGTTAAGATGAATAATCTCAGATTGATGTTCATGCAACCAAAATTTCCAAGTTAAAATATAACCGATCGTTAATTTTATGCCCTAAACACAAGTTAACTCTTTATACAACTGACTCTAAGAGTTGTAATTTTAATCTTCAATATGTTTCAGCCTGACTATCATTTGTAACATGGTAGATGTCAAGCCTGTTGTCTATCTCTATTCAGATATTCCTCAATATCACGGCGGATTCTCCGCCTCAAATCATCTAGGTCAGCCACTGGTGTTCTACACACTTGATTCTTAGGAATCCTCCAAAGAAAAAGGGCAAGTGTTTTAGATCTGGTGATCTTGGCTGCTAAGCTATGTTATCTTCTCTTAGAGTGCTAACCAATTTTTGGCAACAAACTTCTTGTTTGCTTGAACATTGTGTCCCAGGCCATTATCATCTTTTTATCAGGAACGGGATCATGTAATTGAAGAATGAATTCTCGACGAAATCGACGTAGTGCTTGCTTCAAAGGTTTTGTTTTTGCTAACCAAGCAACATATGACATTTTCTGTTCAATCGTCCACATAGGTCTAGCTTTAATGAATGAATTAATTAATAAATAACAACAATAATAATAATAATAATAATAATAATAATAATAATAATAATAATAATTTTTTCAGTCTACGTGACAAGGAAGATTTATCCTAAGGTATCTTTACTTCCCTTAGGAGTGTATATTTTAACTTATATCCTTTTTAATTGGTGTATTCAGTGTTCATCTCGTATATAATTTCAGTCAATGGATGTACTCCATTATAATAAAGTATAAAATTAATCTAAAGAGAGAACTTTCTTAAAACCTATTTGCTAGGAAAAGTATTTAATTCCAAAAGTTCCTAGAAAGATTTAAGTTATGAGGCAAGACATTAATAATAGTCGTTAAACACAATAATACCTCTGTATATTCATAAAAAAAGCGAAAACGATAAATTGTGAGGTTATATTGTTTACAAAATGCCATTAAAACATAGTAAATCAAAGAAGACTGTTTTGAAAATAAGGAATTAATATGTTAACTTCTTTACTGACGAGAACGTAAACTGTGAACAAATAAAAGAACGAGTAAGTTATTTTCAACGTTTACATTCTCATAAGTTGAAGCGTTCGGTAACGATATATACAAAAACGGAGAAATGTTTTCTGATTTGGAATACAAGAAATAGAAGGAACGTTTTGAAAGGGATTAAAGTGTCAATATGATAGCCACGCTTATGCTACTAGGAACAATCGTTTCATATCAGTGCCCAATATGACATGAACTAAAAAAAAATTGTTAATAAGGAAATAGGTATGTTTAACAGATTGCCTCCTGATGCCCACTGTTAGTTTAAGTAGATTTAAGGCTGCTATAAAAACTGTATTATTAACATTCGTTTTTATGAACTCTATGACTTTTTAACTGCAATTATAGTATTAGTTTTTAATATTTATCATTGTATTCTTTTTCTATTTTTATTTGCACTATTGCCCATAATGTTATGTTTTTGAATTTGAATTTATTTCCAACAAACACAAAAACATTACAATAAAATTACATATTTCCATTTTTTACAATAATCTAATACAATATTAATTTATTAATTGAACCGGTCCTTATTACTTTGTTATAAACCTAGTTCTGCAAATACACTATTGTACAAAAGTGTAATTGTAATTTATGTACTTGTGATGTAGAGGCAGTTAATTCATAATGAAAACAAATTTGAATTCTTTTAGCCCTTTAATGAAAAAAGTCGGATAAGAAACAAGAATTTAATTTTATAAAACTATAAAACTAACGTACGGAGCACAAAATCAACAAAAACTCAGAAGAGAAAAATAGAGAAGCTGGGATGATGTGATCAACACTATTGATAGAACTAAGTAGTTAAAAACACTGCATAAGAATAATTATAGATACATTCTCATAGTTAAAAATCGAACATTCAGGAATTCTGGGCACAAATGGGATGAATCTGACTGAATACTTCCAATTTCATTTGAACGACCCGTAAATTAGTAGAGAGAGCAGGTGTAACATAGAAGCAATTGTGTAAGCCACGTACTATGTTTTATTTATGCTTCGTTATAAAATAACAAGCAAAATACAACAAGAGGACAGGACGACGATCGTGGTGATGCGCTTAAGTGTTTATTCAGAAGCTTTCCAATGAGCAACATTTGTAACTAAAAATAAGATTTTTATATCTTGCAAGCGTTAAACACTGGCGGTGTAAAAGAGAAATATTTACAAGAACCCCAGGCCTAAAACAGAAATTAACTGTAGCAGTGATATATATGCACGCCTTTAGAAAACGTGCTATAAGCCAGTATCATTTTCCACAAAACACTGAATTGTGTAGTTAGCTGTTTGGAACAGAAGCAAAAGAAACGCTAAGAGGATTCACGGCAAGTGTAAAAAGAACTGGAGCAAAGAGGACGAGAAGCATAAAATTGGAGAGGCATATGCAGGTCTGGGATTGCAGCGTCAAAATCAAGCGGAGGAATAAAAAACTACAGAAAAAAAAACAGTAACATAAAAGAAGCACGCGTTTAGCTACACGGGAGTTCACATGAATCATTGTACTCCTAATTCCAAGTGGTTAAAGTATAAGCTCGAAAACCCAGAGAATGGAGAAAATTTCAGTATATACAGAATGGGAAGAATCTCACTCTCTTAATTTTATAGAGTGGTTCTATGCTAAAGTGTAATACCATTCTGAGCATCCATGTATTATTTAATAAAAATGCGGTGTCTTGCATGCACTGCGCCAAAATGTACACATTCCGACAATACCAGAGGCACCAAACAAGCAAATATTGCGGAAATATATTAAAACACCTTAAAAAATTAAAGTCAGTAATACTCTACAATGCTCCACATAATCAACTGTTTTTACCCAAGCATTTCCCGTATCGTAGCACCAATTTCGATACCTTGTTTGTTCGGTTCAATATCTTGGAAATAGTTCGGGACAAGATCAGAAATAAGGTGGATGGTAGAAAACTTTCCATTTGATTTCCTAAGCAAATCCTGGATTCTTTCAGATGGGTGTGGTCAAGCACTGTCTTAACAAAACTTTGCGAGTCGAAATCCGGGACGTTTCCGTTTGATTGCGGCTGTGAGGTAAGCAATATTAGTGCGGCAGTTTTACAAGTACACACATTTTCGCATGGGCCTTACTGCCGCACATCCTAACACCTTCCGTTTGACAAACAAAGATAAATCCAAGAAAGGTGATTTTTACTATGATTACCTTCATATACTTTGAATGGTTTCATATATATATATATATATATATATATATATACACACACACACACACACAAATATACGCAGAACCCTCTGAGCCACCTTCCCGTTACTGTCTCCTCCCCAGCTCCTCTCTGCTCTTTGTCGGTTCTGGTGGTCTAGTGGTAACTATACTTGCCTCATAAACCCAAGATCGCGGTTTCAATCCCGGCCAGGGTCGATGGATTTATTCGGGCGTAAAAATCCTAAATATGGCTTCCTTCGGAAGCGAAGTAAAGCCGTGGGTCCCATGTCCTAGATTTACGGCACGAAAAAGAGCCTCAAGTCTGAAAGAAGAGGCTTCTGAGCAAAATTTGTCGGCCGTTTCACGCTCCGAATTTAATGGGACGCTGATAGATGTTAAAGAGCGTCCGTAAATAAACCAAATCAAAGTCTCCTCTGCTCTCTATAGCCATTAGTCTTCTTGTCGGGTCTTTGCTAGAAGTATTCCCGTTTTGTGTGTGTATCTCTCATGCACCAACATACCCAGGCAGACGTTTAAACTTCTATGGGCATTCATAAATTGTGGTGGTACACGCTCATTTATTAAAAGCTCTGTTTGTGCCAGAATATTCCTCCAAGTAGTGCTTTCTCAGGAGTCATCAGTTGTTTCCTTTCCAAGAGCCTAAACTGAGCCTGCAAGAGTAATTCCTTCCTTTCTCCCTTGCACCTGACCTATTTGAACCTGCTAGTTAAGTGAGCCCTTTTCTGCGCATTGTGCCTCAGTAATTTGTCTATCTACATTGCGCAAACGTCTGTTAACTATTTTCCAGATATGTTCTGTCCACTTAAATAAAATAAACCATAGAAACCTTCTTTGTTCTAAGCCTTCCTTAGTTTTGATGCTCAACACATAACCCACCTTCCCTCAGACGCACTGCTCGAAGAAACGCTTGATACCCCCACATTATTGTTAACCAAGAGTGGGGCAAGTAACGCACTAGCAAAATTTCCTGGTAATCCCTAAACACAGTCACTGGAACCGGCCTTTGAATGCTGATGCACCCTGCTCCATAACAGAGGTTAACACAAGAGGAATATTCGCAGCAATTTCGTACTTTACTGTAAAAAAACGCATGGCTGCACGCAATTCGCAATCAGACAAGCTTTGTAGTGACACCTACATGATGTACTGCTTTAAGATTACCAGCACACCCTAATTAAATTGCTTATCCCAAAACATAATTGTTGCTGTTAATTTTTCTGAAACTATTTTACTAATGTGTTATTCATCATATTTTCTATTAATGAAATATAACGAATTTTTAAATTAAACTATACAAATTTATATATCCCTGGATATTTATCGTAATTTTACTCATGGATATGCGTTTATCTTCTCAGTGTCACCAAACTCTGTTTTCGCACAAATACATGCGGAAGAATTCACTAACCACCAACAATAATATTACAACATGGTAAAAGAAGACAAACAACTAACCACTCCAGTCGAGTGCTCCTCGCATGAAAAAAGCTGGATTTATGAAAATGTACTGCTAGTTGAACATCCACCATTGATGGCATTGTTTCATCCCTTACGCTAACACTTTCTGCATATGATGTCTTCTTTTCGATTAAAAGAGTATGAACCTCATCTATAACTCTTTGCTTTTTGAAGAAAATGTTTTCAACACGCTCTTCTCAAAGTAATCCACCAACGGTTTCGCATTACCGCCCGTCTCATTGAATACCGAATTGTACAAACAATCAACTCTGTAAACACACTTCCTTATCACAAAAACATATGATCTACTCTAGTAGACACAAATAACTTTCTTCTAACCATTGCGCTGCTTGCAGAAGATGGGCAAACCTACACCGCCACACCTATACCCCCCTCTCCTGGGAATACCGTTGCACCATAACAGCTAAAAAATCTTTGACAACACTAAAATAATTCTTGGCAGCACATTTTGTAGCATTACTTGCAATGTTAAAATTTTGGTTAAAACTTACTTATTGAATGACCCTTGTTATAATGAATAGACAAACAGAAATAGAATAAATAATAATCCTTTGCTATTTTTTCATAGCTGGAAGCATTTTGACGTACATTCACATGAAAGTTTAATGTGCATTATTTGAGAGTTCGCAAAATTAGATTCAATTTCACTAAATTTAATAGCGTTGTTATAGTGTCGATGTTCGTAATATTATAAAAGAGAGCATCGCCAGTTATGAACTTTTTTCGAACTGAGCTATGCAGACAAACACACATTGATTTGAAATTTATAAGTTAACCATACACAACATTTTTCTCGACAACTCTAACAGGGATGTTTAAACGTTATTCTTATAAAGCCCTAATAATAGTTTGTTATGGCATTAATTTCTTCAGTCAGAGGAAAAATTGAGAGTATTTAATAATGAATACCTAATTACCCGTACACCCTTATCATTATGTAATGTAACAAAAATATTATATATTCATATTTATAGGTGCGCATATTAAATAAAATATGTTATTATTAACTTCTTATTAGATTACATAAATATATAGAGTATTGCTTATCTTTTATGCTAGATTCTATCAAGATTAAAAAAATAGAGTCTAATATAAAAGATAAATAATATTCTAGGATATTTTGTGCTTTTTTAAACAAAGAATTTATGAATTAGACAGAATTTCTCCGATATTTAATGATATTTAATTAATTTATATCTTAGGATAGATAGTCACAAAGTCCAGTGGTCATCGTTCCTGGCTATTATTCCTGGTGTTCCGGGTTTGATTTCCGAACATATCATTGGGATTTTTCCTTCTATAGAAAGATTCTCACTGGTTCATAATCTGTTATATTAGACCTTACTAGATTTAAGGACCCTCTTATTAATCACTACAATTATATCACTACCAACACCTTTGGGTCAATCAGTGGCGTCTTATGATCATCAAAAGACAGCTATAATATCACCCGTGGGTTCAAACCCGGCTAGGGTCGATGGATTTTAGGCGTAAAGTCCTAAATATGGCTTCCATCAGAAAGGAAGAAAAGCGGTTGGTACCATTTCGGATATTTATGGCACGTAAAAGAACCTCACGCCTGAAGAAGAGGTTGTAAGCACAATTTATCGGCTGTTTCACGCCCTGATATGAATGGGAGCTAATAACCAAAAAGGATAAACAGCGTTTTTGAATAAACAAAATAACAAATAAATAATAATAAATTCAAAAATCTCAGGGGTATATATTTTTGCCCAAGTTAGTTTTTTGCAGCATTAGTTTTGTTTTCAGTTATGAATTAGAAATTATTTATTTTGACCGCTACATTCTCTCAGGTATAAGGAATTTTTTTTAATATTTGAACACATCAACAAGGAGAAAACACCCATCTATGTGTAAGCCATTTTTTTCTCTCTGATAATGAAGAACACTATTTTAATCCGAAAACCTTCCGGGTATGACACATTCTAAACTCTGCACGTTGTTTATAAAATATTACAGATTTCACAAAAAAAATCCAAGCTGAATTGCTCAATACGCTTTTAAGAGCAATAGAAACCTAAGTTTATTAATTTCTTCTCATTACACAAGTTGTAGTGCTGCAGCTTCTTTAAATTAAAACCACAAAAATTGCACTGCCAATAGCCTTTGACTGGATGTAAAACACAAAAAGCTCATACATTTTTTCTATCTTAACAAGGATCACTGAAGATTTCTCATAAATACCGTGTGTGATGTAATGAAGATTCCTGAAAAATATGATCTCTTATGAATAATTTGTTTTGCGTTGTTACTTTGCGCGCTTATTCCTTTCTTTTTCATTAATGTTAATTCTTTCAAATTACCTATTCATTTTCTGCTAGTTAATACGTGCAGATGATGATAACATATATCAGAAACTGTGTATAATGAACTTATTGACAGCTTGTGACGAAAGTTATCCGGCACCAAGCGCATCACACTTGCAGGCTATGAGTTACATTGAGCTAGCAACTACTTAGAAAGTGGTAAAGACTGACCTTGAAAACTTCCCAGGTGGCACTAAAAGGTAGCACGGCGAGGCCAACCATGAGATCTGCGACGGCCAGTGAGACGATGAAGAGGTTGGTGACGGAGCGCAGTTTGGAGCTGATGAAGACAGCAGCGATAACAAGGCAGTTGCCGACTATCACCATCACGTTGATGATGAGCAGAATGACGAGGGAGGCGATCAGGCTGGGGTCGTCCCATGCAACGTCCTCCAAGAGCGCCGAACACGCACTTTCATTAAGTCCGCCGTCCCGCATAGCTTACATCTTCGCGGGTCCCCAGTTGTCTTCGCACGACGGTTTTCTACAGTCCTAGAGATATGTCTGCGTTTCACAAGTTTAGCACAGTCTTTTTCTCAAACAGATTACCGCAGTCTGTCCTCCGCTCACATAATGTCCTTTAAATAGATATAAATTTTCGCGTATTCAGAAACACATGTCTGATAAGATTTTCGCTGTTCATTTGTAACGTTACTTGCACTCTCAATCTCCATGGTATGACATAGTCTTCAAAGTTTTAAACCAACTTTATGTATAGCTCTAATGCTCGTTTGTGCGGGTTCCACAGTTTTTGACAGTCAGTTTTCCCTTTGGCTTTCACTAAAAATGTTTATTTCATCCTAATTTCGCGGTTAGGTTCATTTAAATATACAATTTGAGCACGGTGCTCAAAGTATGCCCCCACACAAGACACTTATTTAAAATACATTTAAAATAATTATAGTTACAGTTTGTCTCAAGCCCCAAAGAGGAGAACAATGTACCTTTGTACATAAAATTGTAGAACAAAAGTACTTTGCTGCATAAGTTAATGACTGGTAACATTCTCAGTTATTGCTTCTGAGTTTATTTCACAAATACGGTCGAAATTCATTCTGATTTTTTAACTGTTGAAACGTCATATCAAAGTCTCACCGAGGAGCATCTGTAACTTTGGTTTGCGTTCATGATCAAACATGTTGGTTTAGAGGCTTGAATACGTGAAAATCATTCATGCATATAAATTACATATAAGCTCATTGTTGGTGGTCGAGATTATGACTTCATGAAGCGAAGATATTCTACATGAATACACAGTGATATATGATCACAAGGGGATAAACAGACGAAACTTTATTGATATTTGGTACTAATACAGTTTTGTCCTTTCTAGTGTGGTATCTTCGATATGCTCTTTACGAAGTCAGTCTGCTTCTCTGTTTTTAATAAATTAAGTCTATATACTTGATCCCAAACGATATCAGCTCTTCTGGTATGAGTCATACCATAAATGCTACTAACAAATCAGATTCACTACCTTTGCATTTTTTTTTCACGGTCCCAAATAACTACTTTACTGGCTTTTCGTTCAAGTCCAACTTCGCCTTGATTTTCTATATGTTACCTGGGAGTAGGTGACCTTTCTGTGGTTTCTTGAGACCATACCTCGCGATGCAAAGTGCTGCATTCCGAGAGACGCATGTCTCATTGTTGCGCCGATCAGTGATCCCCGAGGCGCATTCAAAGCACAAGCAGAAAAATGTGAATGAAGATTTCACCAATTTCTGTGTCTGTAATAGAGGAAAATGTCTTAACACCTAACAAACATGATAACACAACGATATTCAGAGAATCCGAAGAAACAGGGACAGCTGATGATTGGGTGGGTGGTAACACTGAAACCGGCAGTTGAACAGCTGCAGAGGGAGCGTCATGATGGATCTTCTGAAAGATGCTACAAAATTTGACATGTTGAAGTGCTGGTTACTTGAAGAATCTCTTGATGTCACAGACACTCGCAGAGCACAGCACAATTCCCATCGTGTTCACATGTTACCTGATAGTGTTAAACAAGCAAGTAACTACATCAACATTTAACATTAATAGCGAATTAATCTGGCATCCGGGGCATGCAATTGAAACTTTTCTTTAATTAAATCACTACGCTTTTCCCAAAGTTGAAAGTATTTCAAAACAAAACGAAAGCAGACATAAAAACAACCATGTTATTACGTCCTCATGTTAGTGGATTTCTCGCCGCGCTGGGCTGAAGATGACCGAGCAATCCTCTCATTCGCCTCGCGGCGCTTCACGACCGCCGCCTCACTGAGCTATCTCCGACGCTCTTCTCTACGCGGCGCGACGCTACCCGATGCGCAAGCGCGATGTGGCACCTGCAACAGAGGGGGAGAGCAACCTACAATACAAACTTCACCAGACATCTTCGCAAAAACACAGATAATAACTAAGAAGACAAGAAGGGTACCAGCCTTCTTTGCAGCGGCATGTCACTGCCTGAACACGTCTAATTTAATTATGCTACCGCGTTTAAGTGCGGGTTGCTCCAAGTTTTTTCATGAAAACAGAGTAATCTAATTTCAGTTATTTAGTTAGATCATAATATTTCTTGAGGTCATTTACTTAAATAGTTATTTTTATTGATACTCGTTTTAGAGAAACAAAATACTTCTGGTGTATTCGTGTTTCATATTAAAATATCTCAAACTTTTTGGACTTTCTACAGAAATGTTACTGTACATACAATTAAGTAATTATACGAAGGTTATTTGCAAAATTTTCGGAATGATACACAAAATAACGGCATACCTTTTTGAAATTGAGCAGTCTTTTTTTTTTCAAAACTCGATAAAAGCAAAATATTGAAATTTTCCGAAAATGCCGTTTTCCCACATGCAGAGAGAGACGTTAGACGAATTTAATATTTTCCCCAATATTAGGACTTACTGTTTTAAATAAAACGCTCTAGTAAGATATATTGCAGCACCGAGCTCTTGTCAAATGACCCTCATACATTTTTAATGCGTTTTAAGACTCTTATTAAGAAAGAATGCCAGGGTGGCTCAGGTGATAATTCGCCTGATTGTAGACTGAACAATTGGGGGCTAAATCTATATCTGTTCTCTGTTCTTTCGCGTCCAGACGTGCCATTATTCACTCAAGCTGCTACAAAATGAATACCTGGGGCTTAGAGCAAGTCATTGCTTATTAAAATATATCTTATTCCTTTATTGCATATTGATTATTGAACATTGAAAATATATACCTATTCAAAACACTGTTTATTGCCAATTTTAATCTTTTTTCCCACTACTTACAAAAAATCTTAGATGCTATTAATAGTCTTATTCTTTAACGCGGAGCGTAAAACACACAAAAAACTTAATGGTGTATTAACTATAGCTCCTGAGAAAAGGCTATCTGAAGCTCTTCCTCGTTTGCATAGTATATACATTTTTTTAAAAAAATAATGTATGTACTTTATAAAAGGCAACACTATAATAATCTCAAATATTATAACATATTATATTTTTTAGATATTTCAACATGTTACTCTAATGTGAAACTTTAGACTTATATCTTATCGCAGGACATCATTGCACGATATTTTTGTTACATATACTACCGAGTGAGGTTAGAGGTTATCACTCTTTAGATGAAATTGCATGAAATTGCATAAACTGAACTGTTCTTTATTGAATCAGTTCGTCTTTTCATTTAATAAAACTGTTAATTTTCTTATGGAATAGTTTTAATGTCAATACAGATTATCAATTGGCATAAGTTTTTATTATAAACTTTAAGTCGGTTCTAAATATTTCTCTAATTTCAAATAATATGATCATTCTTTTTTTATAATAATATAAATTTACCTATCTATGTTATATTGACTTAAACATGTGTTTTATTCAATATGTAAGCCGTATAATAAGCTCATTATTTTATATATTTATTATTTTTAAACTGAAATTGTATATGTGTGTGTGTGTGTGTGTGTGTGTGTGTTTGCCTGTCTGTCTGTCTGTTTTCAAGGCTGGTTAAGTGGAAAAGAAGACCTTACAACATTAAATATATATACACATGTGTGTGTGTGTGTGTGTGTGTGTGTGTGTGTGTGTGTGTGTGTGTGTAAAGCATTGAACTGCATTGCATTGCATTCTATTTTATTCTATTCATTCTATTCTACTTGAAGAGTACCTTGTTCTTTTAACTCTTAATCTTAATAATTTCAATGTTTTATTTTTAAGGAGTTTCACGTAGATTTTGATAAAAAGAAAATCAATTAAATTATAGGGAAATAGCACGTAATCAAATAATTGTGCGTTTTTCACTTGCCAATTTCAAACCCATTTGTAAAATGATAAATTATATAGATTGAAATAAAAAGTTTATAAAATGTCTTAAAATATAAATAATTTCTGAATTAATTTCCTTTAAAATGTTAAATCACATTTGTATGTTTCAGTGATTCAATTAAAACTTAAAGTAATAAAAAATTATCTGAAAATATCCTTGAACAAAACGAAACGCCATTTATTGATTTCAGGATTGGCATGCCAGTCTTGAAAGTTTGTATCTTCTTTTCCTGAACACTTAAATGTTGAAGCTTAAGCCTGATTTTGTTTATTTTTATGTTGAAAATGCATTTCAATGCTCTTTGAAGCAAATCAGTTACATTTAATTTTCCTTTTGTGCCTGACATAGCCAGAAAATAATAATTGTAACTGTGAATTTTCGTAAAAATTTTTAGAATTTTACACATTATAATGCTATAATCCTAGAACCTACTTGATTAGAATTAAACTATTTTCAACAAAGAAATAAATTATTAAACATGCATGTTCAATGGAAAATCTCCAGCTGCAAGAGCATGGTTATTTATTGTGACATTTCCGGGAGGAGTGCCAAAGAAACAGGGGGTGTAAAAAACCTAAAGATGGAAAGCAAGAATCAGATTTTAAAATTCAGGTCATGTTGGCGACTGAGTTCGGCTCTCTCAGCTGTCGCTCGGGACTGGAGCTGCGGTTTTTGTCCTTCCTGGAAGGGCAAGTCATTTACTAAGGAACGTTCTGCTGCTCTTCAGGACACTCTCCATATCATTCGTCCTGGCTTAAATTCACTTCCTATATAAATACAGACAAAAGCAATATTTTATGTATAAACGTATTAAATATTATCGCCAATTAGTATTCGTAGCCCATATGCAGTGTCGGTGCTTTAAGTATCATATAATGATGCGCTTCGGGAGATTCAAGGGCGTAAAGTGAGATATAAAAACAACCAGGTAAAGTTTAAGCTAGATTTCACTCATATCGTTTCCAATAAGGAGATTAAAGGATGCTATTGAGTATCTAGATCATGCGACATCTCCCCCTGATTGTTGTTTGCAGACAGAAAGTGTGTAAACAAATTCGTAATAAATCACAAAGCACAATGTTACCTGTGTGTCATTATTTTTGTTGTACAATTACCCCATTAACATTGAGCTAAACTTATAACAAACAGCATAAAAATCTTGGAATCAACTTTACGAATCGGTTACAATTCGCAGACAATTTTATAAATCTGACACCCACAAACTTCTGGCAGTCACCAATACAGGCCATTTAACATGTTCAGAATACTAAGCCCATTCTAATTATAATATGCCAGTACATGAATTTCTATTGTTATTTCAAATATAAAATAAAAATGCTGCTCTCTCAGTGACTGAATTCAGCCTGAAGTAAACCCAGCCTTCTTATACCATCAAGGTTTGTATCTGCTGTAATAGAAACTATAAAGAATTTAGATTCCAAACAGCATTGGAATGTAAAACTAGATATAATATACGAGGAGTGTTGAAAATGTTCTCGTTCTGACTCAGAGATGTCGTGAAAATGAACAAATTACTATTATATTTGTTAAGTATCTTCCTTTAGAATGCGCGCTGTAAAGTTTCAGACGCATTAGTGTAGTCACTTGTTTGTTAAGATCGTGTAAACAAACTAGTGTTAACATTTTTTTCAAAATGGACAAAACTGAAACAAAAGCTGAGATAAAGTACCTCGTTTTGAAGGGTTTAACCCCAGGAGAATTGCAACAAGAGTTAGATTCAATATTAAAGGGCTTGTTTCCTTCGTTTTCGACGGTTAAAAGTGGACTGCTGAAGTTAAGCCTGGTCCTACATCCATTCAAGATGACAAAACTTCACAATGCTAGAGGACTACCTCCAGAAGGGCAGAACCACCACCGGGCAATATTATGCTTCACTACTGGACCAACTAAAGGATGCTATTCAGGCTAAAGTTCCATACCTTGAGAGAGAGAAAAAAAAAACCTCCTTCATCACGATAATGCGCCTTCACACAAGTTAGGAATTGTTGCTGCAAATCTGCATGACCTTCGCTATTAAGTGCTTCCACATGCACCATATTCGCCGGATTTGGCTCCCAGCGCTTACTTTTTGTTTCCAAACCTGAAGAAATGGCTGGATGGACGAAGATTCACATCAAATGATGAGGTTAAAGCTGAGACAGACACTCATTTTTCACGTTTATTATTTTACCGAGGGTATTAAAAAGTTAGAAAGTCGTCGAACTAAATGTGATTATTTTTGGGGGAGGGGGAAATGTTCTCTTAAATTTTGTGCTTACTTGGTCAGGCCGAGAACTTTTAGAATACGGTAAGTCAACACCAGTAGCATTCTTTCTGATTTTAATTCCATAATCATAAATTAGTATTTTATTTATTTTAGCTGAAACATACCACAAAAGAGTTTATTTTCAACCTCTGCAACTCAAACAAAGGAAAAAACCGATAAATGGTAAAATCCCTGTTTTTTTTCGATATTTATATATTAATAATTTCTCACAGTCACCTAAAAGACAATTGGGTCTTTAGGCGACTCTGTTTCTCCATTTTGTAATACAGATGCATTATAAAACAGAGAAACTTTAATCGACACAGACTTTAAAAATAAATTTTAAAAACACGTCAAAGTGCTCAAATTGACTATTTTTTCAGTATAATCAAGTATTATTAGGCAAGTGTTAATGAAAGTTTATACAAATGAAATTTTATATAACAATGAGCTTTAAGATTATCTAGTTTGAGGGTGTCCGATCCCTTTGTAATAAAGTCATCCTCTAGAGTATTCATTGATGTGAATGAGGGTGCTGACACTGAAATATTCCAAACCTCATAAATATTGGTCTTCAATCCACTTCTATAGTCCTTGCCTTTCATGCAGTCTGCGGAACAAGTCAGACTTGTTTTTCTTCTATAAGCAGATCCACTCCATCACTCTGTTCTTCTGAGTTTTTGTCTTCCTCTTTCGAAGATATGCCAACAACAACATTACCTACTACCATTGCCATTTACGTCGAGCTTTTACTTTATTTGCTATTCTTTTTTGTTCCGGTCACTGAAGATCTCACGTTCTTCCAGGTTGTGTACAGTTTGGTTCTTTGCTTCTTCCCTTCTCCGTCAATTGAAGCTGCCGCTTTGTTTTCTTTATTTCGCAATGTTGCTTTGACTACCGACCGGAATAACAAGGACTTGTGAACGTTGCTGTTTAAATCAGAGAATTCCCACTTATACTGTGTTAATAACTACCCTGTGTCTCTTTATCGCTTCATACAGAAGATTTTGCATGCATGCCTTTTAGAAAACAGTTTTTTATGCGTAATTATGGTTATTATTCCATATTTTGGCCTATACCAGCATGATAATTTAACCCCCGTAGAACAAAACTGTCTAATAGAAATTAGCACAGTAAAATTAACTGTGGAGACTATATATAGAAGACTATATAAGAAGACTAGACTATAGAAACTTTTTTCAAAAAGCAATGTGCTTGATTTCTTGGCTTGCGTGCCAATGTTTGTCGAGAAACATAATTCATGCATAGCGGTGCTCACGCACATTTTAATAACATGTATTCGCAGGTTCCTGAATATAAGTTTTCCTGATAATTGGTGACAGAAGTGGACCAGTTGCCTGGACTAAGGTTGTCTGCTTTAAACCTATGTATTTCAACTTGTGTATTTACATTAAAATCCAGGAGAATTGTTGATTTGTTTTATTTACGGATGCTCATTAACATTCCACACGTCGTCAGTGTCCCATTCAATTTAGGGCTTGAAACGGCCGATACATTTTACCCAGAGGCCTGTTCTTTTACGTGCCGTAAACCTACTACATAGGACCCTGGGCTTAGTTTCCTTCCGAAGGAAGCCACTTTTACGCCGGAAAAAATTCATTGACCCTGGCCGGGATCGAGGCAAGTATGGCTACTGCAGCCTACCAGGACCTACTTTACACTGTAAAGTAGAATACAAAGTTGCCTTAGGCACCTCATTTATTTCCTCATTTCATTCGCTCAATTTTTCTTCTCATTGGTGGTACCTTAAAAGCTTACAATATTATTCATTATACCTTTCTGTAGTTTAAAAGTGTTTAAAAACAATATTTGGAAAGCCACTAAAAATGCGTATAATATTTACGGTAAGAACATTAATATATTTTTATTTTCACGCATATTTAAAATGAATTAGATATACATGCATACGACATTTGGGTGTTTTAAAGTTCTGTTAATTACTTTAAGCTGCCACACCCAGCATTTTCATACTGTTTTGTGGATATCGTACAATGGTTTTCCTGGCATATATATATATATATATATATATATATATATATATATATATATATATTGTTTACCCAAACATGATTTACTAAAAGTTAAGATTCCTGACTTTTCAATATAAAAGAGCTTAAAAATTCCAATTCTAAGTATTATTATGTCGTTTGCTCAATTAGATAATTCATATTTTCCCTTTATCTCTTTAGCGATACTCTGAACCTTCATATATATAATAGAAAATAATCCTACATAATTACATAACCATTAAGAACAATAAGAAACCTGGAGTATAAACTATAAAGCTTATTAAACTATATAACAGAAGCCTAAAATGTCGGACATCTATCTCAATGCAATCATTTTAAAGGTGCTCGAGATTCAGCTGCGCGCTTTCGAAGATCCCTGGCGTATTTTGAATCACATCGCAGGCGGCTATAATCCTGGCAGCTAATTTCATTTCCCTGTTCACTGTAGTCCCATGCACAGGTGAGGCTATCCTCGTTTCCCAAGTTAAGGCGAGCTTCCCGGCAATTGTTTTGAGAGGCAGCACGTGAGGGTATAGAGAGGTCCCCTACCGAACGTTTCACAAGTTATGTTAGCATTCTTAATTTGAAAATTAACAAAAAAAGCATTCACTCATAGAATAAGGCATTGAGGTCGAGCGATTAAACAGCTCGCCACCCATTGCAGCGGCTCGGATTCGATCCCACCACCCTAAGTGTGATTTATGGTGAACAGGGCGATACTCCAGTTTCCCTTGCCACTCCATTGCTCCTACATAACTACGGAAAGCAACGGGAGGCTACCGCAGAATCTATCCCTGTAAAAAGCTGTAAATATGCCACATGATACAGTGAAGAACGTGCCCGAGAGCAGAACTGCTGAATCTCCATCTCTCACATCTTGCATATTGTTGTTGCAACATACATACAAATATAATTCTAAAATACATATTAGATTAATATTTCATAGATACTAATTTCAGGATATTGCATTTGTTACATATAAAATACATAAATACAGCTTATATGCTGAATTAAATTGCGGTTTTCAAGTATACCTTTATTCCGAAGAGTTCAATTTCCCTAATTTTCACAATATATTTTTCTTATTTATTTAAATGGCATATACGAAGTAACAAATATTGGTGCCGCTAGAGCGATTTTTAAGTTTGGAGTTTCAGGTTTACCACCCTTCAAAGGGCCCGATTTCCCTGATTTTCAGGAAAAACTTTTGTTACATATAAAATACATAAATACAGCTTATATGCTGAATTAAATTGCGGTTTTCAAGTATACCTTTATTCCGAAGAGTTCAATTTCCCTAATTTTCACAATATATTTTTCTTATTTATTTAAATGGCATATACGAAGTAACAAATATTGGTGCCGCTAGAGCGATTTTTAAGTTTGGAGTTTCAGGTTTACCACCCTTCAAAGGGCCCGATTTCCCTGATTTTCAGGAAATACTTTTGTTATTTTATTTAAATGGTATATACGGAAATGCATCGTAAAAAAAGGAAATATTAATGCCACTAGATAACCCCCCTCCTAATAGTCCTATTTCAGTGATATTAGAACATTTTTCCTATTTTATTTTAATGGCATATACCTAGTTTACTTTAAGAACATTTAAAATTACAGCCGCTAGAGCGAGTTTAACATTTCGCTTTAACCCCCAATTGTTTTTCAGGTATACCTCTATTCCTAATGGTCCGATCGCCCTGGTTTTCGGAAATTACTTTTATAAGTTTATTTTAAATAAAATTACCGAGTTTCGTTGAGATAAAGCAAAAATGCGGCCACTAGAGGGCTTTTTTTTTTTTTTTTTTTTTTTTTTTTTTAACTTTTTTGCTCTAGGTTAATCCCCATCCCGAATGGTCTAATTTTGCTGGTTAACGAACTCGACGAATCGTTTGTTAATTGAGGGTTATATGCCAAGTTTATTTGAGAAAAAAACAAAAATTGTGACCGCTAGAGGGTTAACAGATATACATTCCTTTTGAATTGGCTAAAAGGTTAGCTCTTGAATATCGGATTAAATTGTGACAGTCGTCTGGAAAACAATTTTCCTTTCTGATACTTATTAAGAAACCTATCCATCTTTCCGTCCATTAAATTGTCCTTCTTCCAGTTTCTTATTTTGCTAAGCAATCGGAAAATTATTTTGCCGACGAGAAGTTATTGCTTAACGGCCTCGCTACCATCTGAGGAAAATCAAATATTGTCAGCTCTCATACAGCGAATGATTGTTTCTTTTGTTATTTATTAGCAGTAAATTGCGCTTAACATCTTACCTTACAATAGATACTAGAAATATCGGCCCTCCGCCAAGAGACATGCCTGAATCCTTTTGAAAAGATTTTGAGAAGCTAGGCACAATTCATCCTTCCAAATATTGTAAACTGCCTTCCAGATATTTTGTATCAACGCCTGCTTACGTTTTGTTTCAGATACAGCAGTAATTTTATAGGGATGAAGATGCAGCAGCTGAGTGGCTTTATACGCACTGCCGACAGATAGACCAATTTTCTGGGATAATCATGTTAGCGACTTTCGAGGAAATTTTTCTAATCTAGCTTATCCTCTGTTAAAATCAACTTCTTGTTGCTGAAAATGCTTGGGGTTCCATCTTTATTCACGAGTCTGAAAATTTTGCACCAAATTCTTTCCTGCAGTATTTGTATGATTTCTATTGCACACAACAATCATAAATATTCTTCGTTCTAGCGTACATCTCACACTCGGCATATTCCGCACTATACACAGTTTAATATGCATTTCCTACAAAACTGTAACTTAAAACAGATGGCGTGATAAACGCTACTGAGCAAGATATTGCCTACGTCAGCGGAACTTGAACTTTAGACATTTCGGGAATTGCGCATCCTCTGAAGGTGAACTGATTTCCACTAATGTATATAAATTTGGATTGGGTAGCAGAATGTACGCAGGGCATTAGTAAGAGTGTATTTATTCCGATGGCATTATTACAATATAATATCAACAGTGTTTTTATAATACACTAGATATGCTTTTTAACAAAAGTTATCAAATTAGATATTGTCGAACCATAGCAAAATATAAAATCAACATATACATTTAATAACAAAATAAAAATAAATAAAATAAACATATAAATATCAAATATAAGATAAATAACATTAGGGATGTCACGTATACGTTGGATTCACCCAATTTGTTTTCAAATTACCCCTCCTCTGTTTTCGCCCTTTTCATGCTTAAATTCTCTCACTATTATCAAAAATTTACCTATTCTCTCTTCCTGCTTGCCTTCCAGAACAGCTCAACATGGCTTTCCCTTGTTCGATCCAGTAAAGGGTCACGATTTTTTCCTAACGTGTATTTAATTTTATCACATATTAGTACTCTATAATATAATTATTTTGCCAGATCGAAGTGGATGCTTTCTCAATTTCATGGGAATGATAAGGTTGGTGGAGTTCTGTGTGTGTGTGTGTGTGTGTGTGAGAGAGAGAGAGAGAGAGAGAGAGAGCGAGAGAGAGAGAATTTAATCTGAAAACTAGCAGCATATTCTCGCCTGCTGCGTGGAAAGTTTGCTAGAATGCACTTTTACGGTATTACTATGGTTTATTGTCTTATGTTCACATTTACCCAGGTCTCGGCCTAAAAATAGTGCATCTGAAAACAGTGGGAAAGATAGGGGGTTATGCCCAGTCACAAATTTGGAGCGTTCCATTAAATACTTGTGCGGTTTAAAACATAATATCACCTTTAAACACAAGAGATTACCTCCTAACCTCTGAAAGAAGTCTTCATAGTTTGCACTATTCACTTTGTCTTTTGGTCAAAGCTATTACCATTTCCTTTTGGGCACCCCGAGGTTAGCTATTATAATAATAATAATAATAATAATAATAATAATAATAATAATAATAATAATAATTATTATTATTATTATTATTATTATTATTATCATCATCATCATCATCATCATCATCAATCTCCAATTAGACCCTATCATTTGCTTCCAACTTGTTCTAGGTCTGACCTTTGGTTTGTATTTAAAATACCTTACTGCCTGTTTCTTCCATTCTTTGAATGTGATTGACCCTATTTATTTATCTTTTTTATAAAATTGTTAAAATTATTAAAATGATGTATAAATTATATATAACTAAAATAACAAGGACTAGAGACGCAGAAATAGTTTAAATACTTAAAAAGTCATACAAATTTAGCTATAATTCGAACAGTTTGTGTTCTTCAAAATGCAGTAGACAAGTTAAGGCGATAAAAATAAATATTGAATCTCGAAGAAAAAGTAATGAGTGGAAACAGAAAAAACAAGCAACAAGTAAATTAAAAAAAACAATATTAACACTCCTAGCTATAAGAGCTTAACTCCTTAGTTGTTCTTTTCTTTTCTCTTAATAATACTTTGCCAATGTCTATTATAATTTTATTAAAATCATACATACTTTTAATCATTACTGTAAAATGTTTAGGGATACCTTGTCTTTCCTATTTCCTACAGTTTACTTCTGTTTACATTATCAAAGTTGTTATTTATTTATTGCTGGAGTTCTATATTCAATAAATTAATTTTCTGTTATAATTTTGTAACGGTTCCTTCGATACACCCCCACTGAAACATAATTATAATGTATATTTATGTAAGCTCAGTCATGATATTTTGCCATTGTAATTAGTAATATAAATATTGTGTATATTTGTGTCATAAGTTTGAACTTCAATGTAAGAATTGTACAAAAGAGAAAGTCTCTGATTTTATTCTGTTAAGGTAACTTGGAAAGCTAACAAGAGGATCATAAAACTACACAATAGGAAGAAATCCGAGGGTCGCGTGTGAAGCCCCCTTTCTTTTAAAAGCCTCCCGTTGCAGAGTTAATAAAGGAAAGGACTTTTAAAGCCGTTTGGGGCTTTGACGTTGTCGGGACCAAAGCCAATGCTAACAAAATATTTTAAACTATCAAAAAATAAATCAGCCAATGGAAAATGTATGTTTGAACTTTTAAAGATATACGCGAAGATTGCGCGTGCCTGTGTGCCCCTGTGGCATTGTTAAAACCAACGATTACTTAATTTTAAATTGAATTTAATACATAAGCATTTACTCGGCCGGGGCAAGCAGTTCACACAGGCAGTTCTCATACAGAGCTATAAGATCTATACGCTGCTAGAGATTTCAGTTCTCAGAACGCATTAAGCAGTTTGAAGTTTTACACGCAGTGCGGTGAGACACAAGTAGTCTAAGTTTCAGATGCGGTAGGACGCAACTTACTTCTAAGTTCTCAGACGCAGGTACGTTTTACTTCAGACGCGGGCATGCAGTTCTAATACATCAGTTAGACAGTTTTTAAGTTGATACTCAGCTGAGAAGCAGTTATCAGTTACGCAGTCAGTTACGGAGTTCTGATACACCAGTTTTCAGTTTCACGCGCCGCGGCACTCATCTGTAAGTTTCACACGCGGCAGGTAGGTTTGTATCGGCATAGCTAAGTTTATCCTACGCCAAATATTAGAGGACATGAAAAATTTAAAATATAAAATATATATATGTCGCATCGCGTGTTTATTTCTACTATTGAACTCCTTTTCCAGTTCTGGGGTACAATCAAGAAAATGACATAATTCACCCTGAGACATTATTGAAGAGTGGGCAACAACACCGAAGAGATCATTCACTAACTTACCAATCCGCTTCAAAATTGGCATCACAACATGAGGCTACTCGACGTCGACAACAAATCGCTTCAAAATAGGTTTCCAACCTGGGGCACACAGCCGGAGACTACTAAACCGCTTCATAATTTGGTGATCAACGTGGGGCCACAAACAAACAGTCTCGTAATTAGTATCTTATTGCTGGGGCCGTACCAAACCGCTTCTAATTCTTGATAAAGTGCTTTCCAGTGCTGACAGCATTTTGCGACCTTAAGTTCCATTTCAAATTATTTATAAACCAATAAACTTCTTCCTTTCATCCGAAACGAATACCATTACCTCTTTCACCGATCGAAAACAGTCAGCTATTAAATGACAATGATTATAGCAATTTTACCCACATTTTACAGAGCAGCCTGGCAATTCAAGGAGAAGGGAAGGAGTGAGGAATTATTGAATTCCTTTTATAGCTGTCTAACCTCCTGTACGATGAGCTTTTACATAACTACTACCACCACCACCTGTTGTTTAAGGGTACAAAAGAAGTGAAAAAAGGGAATTTTTCGCAAAAAAAAGCCTGTTTTTGTCTTTGAATCATAAAAATTATTCTGAGCCCTAGAGAATCGCCCTGGGGAGTGGCAGACGCCTATGCCTTTTAGGACAGTTGCTTTAGCATCGACTATTAAATTTTACATCCTCGTCTCTCGTCCTTAAATTTTGGGCATTAAAAACTTCAAAATCATTTTTATCAGTTTTAACTTTTGGTGCGTTTACGTGCACTCAAAATCTACCGCAGGTTTTAATATACATGCATGAATTTTTTTAAACATGCTGTATATATTGGTGCATAAAATATAGTTTGAACTTTTCTATGAAATCCAAAACGTTTGAAAATCATTTTAGAACAGTCAATAACTAACTTTTCGTCAAGAACAATTTGTATTTAGCTGTATATTTTGTTTTTTAATTAGCTAACATTCACGAGTAAAACTCCATGCCAAATTATGCAAAAGGCAATAGTTAGAACACATTTACAACTTTTTTCAGAATATATTTAATTTTCATGGGAGAAAATAGGTTATAGCAATAGTTTTCAATCTGTACAAAATGAAAAACTGACTAATTAAAATGAAATTTTTTATAGATAATGGTAAACGCCTGAACAGAATGTGTGCAATATTTGAAAATCTCTAATATTTTAAATATTTCATAGGAAATAGTTGAGATATAAAGATCGGATGACTTTGCAGACCTCGAAAATGGCCACCCTCTTCCATTGAGTGACCAAAGAATGTAGCATTCGTGTGATAAGAGACCATCCGCTCTAAAATGAGACGGTGCTTCGTCTTGCTATACATTCTTTAACGGAAGACAAAATATGCTTTCTTCAACATCTCAGGTAAAGTCTGTTGCACGAATCTCAAGTAAATGTGACCGTTTAGAGCGACAGATAAATTCTGATCCAATACTGACGGCGAAACGTACATGACTATTTTTAATGCTGTTTAAGGCCCGTTTTTACTACTGAGGCACCCCAGACGGATCGGCACAGTGTAAAGTATTTTGGCCCATGGAGTTTTTGAGGGTGTTGCGGTGTAACACTTGTAACAAGCAACTTTATGGGGAGTTCATGCGTTACGTGTACAAAAGAAAGAGTAGGTATATGTAATGCGTTTCTCTGTAGAACATCCTAACACTTCGAACTCTACTGTGCAACGTGATCTCTCGTTTTGTTCGCAAATATCCGCTCTCTCGCAATTTCCGATCTAAAGTAACACGCTTTCGTCTTGACGGCTGATGCCTGTTGGGAAATCATTCCCTATAATGCCTTTCATCAGCGAGGGCATTGCAACGTAAACAAGATGCATGTCTGCCAACTTTGTAGTCTTTCATACACTTCGAAACTGGTGCTAAAGTCTATATGCTCTGTCATGTCTTTGTTAATGTAAATAGAGTAAATAGAATCATCTTGTGAGCTATGGGTGAACTAACTTTACATGAAGGACTAGTTATTATTCATGATTTTCTCTCAAAGTCGTAATGTTTATGGTTTGCGTCTATCTATGAATATATTCACAGCTTTATTTAGGGGATACGCTGGTACATTTTCATGAAGTATTAAAAAAAGTTATGGCCTATTTAGATGTCCTATTTCTACTTATAAATTTTGTTTATCTTACAGTGGTTCAAAAACTTTTTACTCGTCATATCAGTTTTTTTTGTCATGTGTGCGCAATGGGCGTTTCCCTGTGCTGGAGATAATAGCGCTTCATTGCAGATTTCTCCAATTTTCTCTCCAAATTCGCCACTCTTTTTAGTACATCTGCACACCATAAGATGGCAATTCTGTTGGGAAAAATTTAAATTATTTTATAAAACAATATATTTTTATTTGTTTTCAAGACAAAGTAATGTGTAATAATAGTAATTTTGCCTTGTTTAGTATAAACTAGCTATATTATTTTGACATTTCAGTAATAAATAAGTCTCTTTGAGTTTAATAATTATACTGTTCGAGATATTAGTATTTGGGTTTGGGCTCCCGATACAAATCAATATTATCGGATGGGAATGCAAAAGCTAAAACCTATAATCATTTGAAATCGTTGAATATACAGTATGATAGACAAGTAAACAAGAGAGAGAGAGAGAACACGAGGAAGAAGAATCTCGGAGAAGGTAGAGCACTGTCCAAAATGTAGGCAGGATGAAATGTAGTATATATACCACATTGTATAATTGCTCCTCAACAGACACTAATTCTCAGCATATGTGATGTCCAACAGCTGAAGACAGCTGGTGTTCTTCAACATCCTGGAAAACATGATTGTGTACATAAACAAAAACCTGCGTAAATGATTCATTTATATATTAGATTACACTGGGCAACAATGAAAATGTTTCGGGCTTAAAAATAGTGAATTTACATGTATTTCCATCTGCTGAATTCAAAAATCACCATAAAAATGATATATTAGCTCTTGTTTTGAAGATAAAGTGACATTTCATTTTTTAGAGTGAAGATTTTAAATTTGGGTGATTTTTTTGGGAGTTGGCACACCTGTCAAATAACAAATAACATATGCTCTTCAGCTGTTTGTAAGTCATAAACATAGATCTGCATATCAAGCTGGGTTTGATGAAAAACTTTGTCAAAGCTATGAACCGAGAAGGACGGGCCTTTAAGTACATCAGAGAGAAATTTTCGAAATTAAGTGATGCAAAAGTTAAGGAACGCATTTTTGTCGGACCACAAATAAGAGAACTTGTAAAGGATCCTGCATTTGACCAAGTTTTGGAGGGGAAAGAAAAGGAAGCTTGGGAAGCCTTCAAGGGTGTTGTTCATGGATTTTTAGGCAACAAAAGAGATGACAACTACAAGCATTTGGTGACAGTGCTCCTGCAAAAATACCGTAACCTTGAATGCAACATGTCCCTTAAGATCCATTTTCTCCACTCCCACCTAGACTTTTTCCCTCCTAGTTGTGGAGCTGTTAGTGATGAACATGGGGAGAGATTCCATCAGGACATTTCTGTTATGGAACAAAGATATCAGGGCCGTTGGAATGAAGTAATGCTTGCGGATTACTGTTGGTCTTTGTATAGGGATTCCGCGGAACTCCATCACAAGAGGCAAGCTAAAAGACGACGAAGTCAATAGGCCACCACATGATTCTCTTCAGACACGACTATCTGCAAAGTATTTTTCCAGCAATTTAGAACTCTTAGCATGTAATTACCAGTTGAAAAAATCAAATGCACTTTCATTGTTGTTAGCACGTATGTAATTAAAATGTATCCTTTTCTCTCAATCCGTTAATATGTAATACTTCCACCTTGTGTATATCATAGAAACTAGAGCTAATAAAAATTTTTCATTGTCATATTTGTTTTTCTCAACCCAAATTTAGTAGGAATTGTCTCATGAAGTGCTCGAAACATTCAAAAATTATTTTTTTATTGCCCAGTGTTATCAGACTAATCTATTCTTGAGAGGTGTATAGAAGGAAAAACACAAAATTCAAATGAATCGGTACATACAATATCATTTGATCAAAGTGTCCGAAGATTAAATTTATTCATACATTTCGAATTGAATTAACACTACGAAGTAAATCATTCTACGTTGCACTTCACTGTTGTAGAAAGAGCAGTGATCCCCCCAAAATGTGAATTTTTTCACTTTTTCTAGTGCCTGACCTGCATTTTCCCAACTCTCTTTTCTGCAGTACATCGCACCGTTCTTGGATGTCATTGTTTTGGTCTTCTTCTCTTAACTGTCGTTCCCCATTTCCCATAATAAGCCTCTAAGTAATCCAGCTCTCTTTGGAGTTGTTGTGGATGTCAATATTAGAGTATCCACATAAAGGAGGACTGGTGCGGTTTTGCGAATTATATTCAGGGCAGCAGTATTCAAAGACTGACGTTATTGTGCAAGAAGACTGTTTTATAATTGCACATTTGTCAAAATCTTGCAACATTATTCTAGAGATGTACTGAACGAGTCGTCGCTGCAGAGAAAAAGATAGAAGTGATCAAATTTTGCCAGGACGGAATAGACCTTACACAGGACAACGCACCCACTCGCATAACTCAAAAGGCACCAAAGAATTGAGCACTCAGGTCATGCGTCACTCATCTTATTCTTCGAACTCACACCTTGCGATTTTCATCTGTTCCCAGAAATTAAAAAGGAGTTTAGTCGTTGCCAGTTAAAACATAAGGAACTGGACAGTGTTGTCATGGGTATTCTGAACAGACTATCAAAAGGGGGGCTAAGCAAGTATTTTGAACAATGGCTAAATCGTTGGAATAATTATAATGCATCAGAGGAGGAATACTGTAGAAGTTTGTAAGGGAATCGGAATGAAATAAAGTCTATACACATGTATAGTTATACAATTAGTCCCGTTTCTTTATGATAAAACTTTGTGTTTATAAATGTCATGTTCAACATAGTCGACGAATTTACTAAGAAAACAGAAGGAAACAGGAAGAAGCATACTAATTTCAAAACATTTTTAACTAACTATCCAACTGCACTGGTATATAGTATTATGTCCATATCTGATCATTTTAAATTATTGAAATTGAAATTATTGGACCAAAATTAACACAGCTGATATTTCGTAATATATTAATAAATTTAGCCAACAAAATGTTAAAAACTGGTCTATAAATAAATAGCTCTTCTTATAAATTGGCGTAACTTTATCTTTAGCTTTTATCAAAGATTCTGGAGCTCTGCCATGCCGTGGCAACGAGAGAGATGTTCTGCAAACCATTGTTACAGGAGATAAAACTATAATCTCTTGCACAAAAGAGAATCAAATGAGTGGTGTAAACCTGGCGAAACACCGCCTCAAGGGCACGGTCACTCAGTCAACCAAGAAGATTGTGGCCACAATCTTTTGGGACTATGAAGAAATACTCTTCATTGGCTTCAAGGAAGAAACATCACAATAAATAGGGAGTACTATGATGGCACAACTCGCCTAAGCATACAGCTCTTGTTGCAAAGGAAGCTGTGCAGAAACGTGGCTTCAAGGGGATCGACCATCCCTAAAGCCCAGACCTAGCTCTGCGTGACTATTTCCTCTTCTCAAAATTTAAGAAGAGCCTTCGAGGAAGGAAATTTAAGTGTGACGAAGAAGTGATGGATACTGTTTATGTCATTTTCAGACAAGACGTCTCTTTGGGGGGGGGGGATTGAAACGTTAATTCAAAGATGTGAGAAGTGTATTGCAAAAACGGTAACTATATTAAAAAGTGAAATATAGTTTTTGTCTTTATCATACCTAGAACATTATTGGGCCGGAAACTTATGGACCTACCCTCGTATGACGAGTCATCCAGGAGCTCGCCAAGAGCTTGTCACTGAGATATTTGTTGGTTAATAATTTTTAGGGCGACCACCCAATCTTTTATTTATGGATTTATCCGTTGAAAGGAGAAAAACTAGTGTTATCCAGGGTGTCTGCAGGTCTAGCGGAACACCTTGAATCGTGGTTGGGGCGATAGTTATCTAAAAGAAGGTAAAGTTGCGTTTCCGACGCCTAATTTCGTCTTCCACATACAGGAGGGAGGAAATTTGGTATAGAAACCGGGTAGGAAAGCAGCGATACACAGAAATGGATCGTAGTCCTTTATACTGCGCCTTCACACCAACTATCTGCTGCCATTCCTCAGACTTCGCAGGCTTAGAGCATGATGGGAATGAGCAGAGCCTTAAAAAGGCGTAACTTCAGGTATGGATGAAAAACTACACCGCGAACAGTTGAGCTATATGCCCTATGTGCAACACCCTTAATGTGTTTCCCAAAAGTTAAAACATTTTTTCTAGTTAAACGCCCAAATATGCATGGGAGTTTAAAAATAGCCTTTGTTCACCAACTGAAAATATTTCTTCTAGAGATATTTAAGTGATTTTGGCCTACTCACTTTTAATGTGTACCTTTCCAGAGGTATTTATTATCTTCAGCATCTGTAAAGAGGATATTCTCTCTTTTGTAAAACATGTGGGCTCCACATGTTATGAGGGGGTCCCTTCCCGAGACCAGGGAATATACATAGAGGTCTGTGCAGCCCACAGGTTTTTTCCATTCAGGACGACACCTAGAATAAAAACCGACTCGCCTTTTGGCCGTAGATGATTCCGTCGCCCAAACGCGCTAAGCGAACTTAGCTGCCAGAATTTCACTGGTGGATAGGCCGTTACCATCATTGATCTACTCAATTTAAGAGGTGAGTCACCGCAGCATTAAGGTAGCCACCACCTTCCTAACAACAAACGGCGATTCAGGAAAACCTGCTTTCAAGGTACACGCCTGAGGTACTTCCTTGGGACACGCCGCTCATGCGAGCCCTCAATTTCCCGTGATTTCCGGGACCACTGTCAAGCCGAGTCCAACCCAATCCAGACAATACCCCAACGGGAGGGGCTCGAAAAAAGCTCCTTCTAGTAACGGGTCCACAGAGCCTGCACCAGGAGCATCTGCAGAACAACGACCGAGCCCCCCCCCCCTTAATGAGGACTCCACAGGAAATAGGCTAGAAGTCAATCGATCAAAGGAGATACTTTTCGAGAAAAGTAATATCTTACTGTAAACAAGGCTGGTATAAAGAGTCGACTACCTCATAATAAGCAACACGTTATGTTAAACATGATAATATATAGTGTAGGCCTAACTTTGTTGTATCTGATTTATCAACAAATATCCAGCGATATTTCTTTCTCAAACTCTTGTTTGTGCTCTGCATTGGGGATTTAATTTTCTCTTCGGAGAAAAGTTCGTATTTTTCCTTCCAGAATTATAGCAACCCCTAGCTATTGCACGAATAGAGCCTTCAATAGATCAAACATTTAATTTCAGCTACTAGCGTTTCGAGAGATTTTACGATGTACATTATAGCACTGCATTGAGTTGGTAGCTCATTGGCCACAAAAGTAAAGCTCGTAAATCTTTGCTATCAGCAACAGTACTTTCATGGGTGATGTATCAGTCCACCTGAGCACTGCTCTGTCTCTTACAGCTGACACATAAAATAGTTCGCCCTTGCAATAAAGCTGTAGCGAGGGCTCGCATCCACGTTATAGCGAGGGTATTCGTGAATGTCCTCTTTTCAGGTCCTTTAATGTCTATTCTTTCTTTTTCATCTAAGTTCTCTTTTGTAATTGTTTCTCTTGTCTCTATAGTTTCCCTATATTCTGACTTTTAAAGCATATATTTTATTATTTTAAATAACACGCAATTTAAACGAATTTTACTGCATTTTTCAGCCTTTGAAGAACTTTTTAATAGAAAATATTTTAACACTATTTTAAATCGTACGCTGGTCGAAAACTAGAGAACAGAATAGAATAGGAATCAGTAACATGGAGAAAGCGCGATAAATGCATGGTGGGTTTTGAAATTCTGCAATTCCAATACTCCATACTTAAAAAACTATCAAAAATAATTTCAGGACGCCTATTATTCCAAAAAGGTTGGAAACAGTTACGAATAATCCAATGGGGTCAAAGACATCATAGCTTATAAATAAACATCATATGTCCAGGAAAATTCCTTTTTATTTGAATGTATGTACATACTTATATAATTTTAATATATGTACAGTAATCATGTAGCACATTGACGAAGTTTTATTTTGCCTTTTATGACTTTTTGACATAAACTCCTCTTTGATTGAATTTATTTTCACTAACCTCCCTTTTTTCTTGTAATTTATGCCTGTAATAGTTAATAATAATTTCTATTTTAGCCTTTGCTAAAATTAATATGATACAATGTTTCTCTCCCTACCAATGCATTGCAAATGATCTTTATAAAAGCAGTCACACATGTTTTGTCTAAAGCTTCTAAAATTTCCATAATAACTCAAATACCATTTAAACTACCGGTCACACTGATATCCAAAACAAGAATAGCACCACCCTCAAGCTCTAAAATTGTTAGTCCTGGGTCACTTGATGACATTCTCATTGTCTTAACTAAAATCCATGTCAAGAAAATGAATGGGCATATCTTCAGCCCTATCCTATCACAGGTTTAAATCTCAAAATTCCAAGGAGGCTAACTTTCAGCAACACTGATCAATAAATCCAGGCCGTCAAATAGTGCAGTGTCTCAAACTGATAACCGTTCAATAGATAGACATGTGCATCACTGCTCATTGGTTGGAGCAGCGGCATTTGTTATTGATTCATTGCAACATCTCCTTTTTTTTTCTTATTGCATTTCAAGCATTTTCGAATTAACAATGAGAAGGCTGTGTTAAAGGAATCATGGATTACGCGACAACTGTGCGATACTTACAATAATTTGTGTCACAAAATATGTGCTAGATGCAAAGGAATGCGACAATTTTAATGTGGAAAATGTGTGTGATCCAGATTGTTCATTTTTACTTAATGTGTATGATTAAATTAGATAGATGTTTCACTTTATGCGTAAAATTTTCATAAGCTTACAAATAACGCTTCAGAGCAGGATAATTTACACTTCGAAATAATATGCAACACCATGGTTGCTTTTTGTAACTGAAATATTTGTCTTTATTTACAGGTAAATTTAATAGCGTGAAGGAAACTCAGAATTTAGAGGTTGTGCCATCGCTGCTTACTACTGATTCCGAGTGTTTCCATGCTTTAAATTATACTTCGCTCATATAAAACAAACCTAAATAACTTCTTGGAAGCCTGTTTAAATACTATCTTTAATCTCTAAGTTTATTTTCCATAATAATGTTTATATCACGAAGAATAAAATAACCTAGTAGTAGAAATAAGTCTAATTCTTACATCTGTACAGAACAGAAAAAAAAAAAAAAAAACACAACTTTTATCGCTAAAGTGAGCGAGAACCCGAAAAACAGTCGTTATAATAAAAATTATTACACGCGTATTTTCGTAATTAACATATAATTTCAAGTAATATTCAACGGTGACGTTTTATTAAAATAAAGCTCAGATATATCAAATGCTTGATCCTGAAAGGAACGTACGATTTTTGGCGTCATAGGTATACTTTTTAAGTAATACGCCATTCTGCTTGTGTTTTGTGAAAGAACAGTTCTTAATTGTACAATATATACATATTTTATAGCAAAAGAATGTGTTGCATAGCCAAATACATTATTCTGTTTCCGATACCATGAAAAAAGAATGTGCTGTCATCTGAAATTGTCATAGCTCATACTATGGGGCATAGAGAAGTGTTATTTTCATAATTCCTAACTAAATATAGAGTTTGAAGTGTTCGAGCTTATCCAAAAACACCCTTCATTTTACACTGATTTAAATTATGGCTTTATTTACGAAATAATCTCATATATAAGATCGCTAACTAGAGTATCTAAAAGCAACGCCCAGAATACGATTAAAATAAAGATTAATTTATATTTTAACTTGTTCTTGTCACTGTACGCACTTCAGAAAATGGAAAAATACAAAATGTACAATGTTGAGATATATTAAATACCTATACGGGCATTTAAAACTTTTTTAAAATAGATAAATATTCTGTTCAATGATTTCATAAAATAACACTTTTTAAGCTATAATGTGGATAACGAAAGAGCAGTACAATACAATGATATTTTGCCGATTAAACTCTATTTCAACATTATACATTATTTATCTTTGTGTCATTGTCTCATTAAAAGAATGCACGTCATTCGATATTTCATCACTTATCTCATTCCTCGGTGCTATCACCTGAAAGGCGGTTGCTTGACATTCAAGTTCTATTTCAATGTCAGATCAAAATAATTCCCCTCTAAGCGCTTGAGTGACAGGACGTAGCAAAGAGATTCCCGGGAAATTGGACTTTGTTTCGACATTCTCTAGAAATTTAACAGAACTTCTTGATTACTTTTGTGATCTTTTCAGGACCATCTTTTGTATTTACAATGCAAAAAAATTTAAAAATTTAATACTAACTTTCTGGGAAAAAATCTTGCCATTTCGCTTTTAGAGTTACTGCGCCTTAATGCTGTAAATGAATTGTTTCAGATACTACTGATATGTTACGAGAGTTATTTGTTATGTGCTTAATTGTATTATGTAATTTTTCCTGCTATGAGTGTATGAACATATTATTAGCCCAGTCAGGCAGGTTTCTTTGTCTCGCATTTTAGACAATTTCGTAATTGGATAGTATTCTTTTGCAGAAAGCCTTGAAAATTTAGTTTAAAATAGTTCTTGTTCGTTTTTTAATGTTTTATAAATTATTGTATGTAAAATTTCTGTAACTTTTAGGCAAAGTAAACGCCTTAATTAGGTGTCAAGTTTAACCCACATATGATATTAAATTAAGGTTTTTGAACACTATCTGTTTATAATAAAAAGGGTGTAACCAATCTATTCTTTCTCTTAAATGTTACTAAATCCCTTATCTCCTTTTAGAAAGCTGCACACACATTTCCACAGATTCTCTAGGCCTTTAAAAGTTTTCTTTTATACGTTAAGCGGCAGCTTATACTACTAGAGCTATACAAGTGCTTTAAGAGAAAAAAGTAATAAACTCTACACATTATACTATAAAATATAACAATATATAACGAAAACTTAATATATAAAACCATTAAAACAATAACAGCAACAATAATAATAGCAATCATGCTATATAATAATACGTTTTGTTGCATACATATTCTGTAAAAGCAGATTTGAATATTTCTCTGTTAACGAATAATAATAATAATAATAATAATATAATTATTATTATTATTATTTGGGAGGAATTGAGAGAACATTATATATTCTGATTACATTCGTAATAAACTCCTATTTATAACAAAATTAAAGTTCAAATGTATTTATGCAGATTGCACTTTTGCCTAGTGTCTTATTTTTTTGCATAATTTTAATCAATTGGCCTTGATTTTCAAGAAATGGTATCCTCACAATGAAGTGCTAAAGTGTTTTGCTTTCGAAATGTATCGCTATATTATTTTGTATTATGTCTTTCATGTATATTTCAATTGCTTTCTTTTGTAATATAAAACATGTTTGATTTCAATTGAGTTTCCCCAAAATATTACACCATATTTCATAATAGAAGAGAAATCTACATAAAAACTATTTTCAGAGTGACTTCAGAACTAATATGATGATATGAGCGAGGCCCATTATAGTTATAGGGTGTTTCGAAAAATAACCTAGTGAAAAAGAAGAAACAATATCCAAAAAAAATAATGCAGTTATTGACTCACAATTTGCACTTTCATATACAGAAACTCAGAATGTTTCGTTTACGCTCTAGTACATCGGAATATGAGTTTGTGACAGAATCTTACGTGTGAAAAGCATCTCAGTGTAGGTTGCTGCCATGGGTTTGCACCGTTCCATTTGAAAGCGAAGTTGCACTCTGTGACTGACAGCATTTCAGCCAACCACAAAGATCAGAGGGCCTTCTCGTATACAGTCACAATCTTCTAATTCCGATGGAAATAAGGTTAAATTTCCGAGGTTTAGTGGGACTAATAAACAGCAGGTCCCTTCCCTGCCAGGCCTAGGTGTTTGGAAAAGGTATTTTTCAGAGTTTTTCCTTACCCTGAGAAGTTGAATACCACACAGCTTTGCAGCTTTAAGGTTTTTTTTTTTTTTTTTTGAATGGTTTATTTACGGACGCTCTTTAACATCTCAGGTCATCAGCGTCCCATTCAACTCAGGGCGTGAAAACGGCCGACAAATTTTGCTTAGAGGCCTCTCTTTCAGGCTTGAGGTTCTTTTTCGTGCCGTAAATGTACGACATGAGGCCCACGGCTTTACTTCCCTTCCGAAGGAAGCCATACTTACGATTTTTACGCCCCGGAAAAAACCATCGGTCCTGGCAGCAGCTTTAAGGTGCCAAGGACTCCGAGGTCATTCGCCATCATTAATTCAATTCATTTCATTCCATTACATTCATAACTACACACTTACACCTAAAGTATTCGCGTCCAATCTACAGATGTAGGGAGAAGAGCAGTGCAATTAAAGCGACAATAAATAACACATAAGATTAAATTGCAAAGACAACTACACTCACAAGATAGTGTCTTGCACAGTGTCAATATCACAACAATCACAACACGAGAGAAAAGTGTAGCTCTCTGACTCTCTGCATTCAATAACAATAGTTTAGTTTTTTTTTTTTTTTTTTTTGAACGTGCAAACCGTTATACAAAACGCAATAGTCTCTGAGTTATGATTTCTTAAAAATGGCAACGCGGGAGAAACAAAGATATATCCATACGCTTAGTAAATTCGAGTAAAAACGGTCCTTGAACACTACTAAAAAAATTTCCAATACATCCAAAGAGTTTCTCTTTGTGAACGTGCGAATCGCTAGAGAGAACTACTAGGATTGGGAAATATTTACTTACTAAACTTAGTACACTGCTTAAAAGATCTCATAGCAAATCACACTCAAATTCAAGTAATTTGCTTAAAGTATGAACGACCACTGTACTGTTTCAATGGAATATAATGATTTTAATTATCTGTATGAATTTCTACAATAATTAATGTACACATCGCCCTCATATAATCTGTTTGCAGGAAACTAATTTCAAAAATAATTCTGTAGTAAAAATAAGACAATACTCTGAATACAACAAGAAAGAACCATACTACATATCTCAGTTCCAGTGAAGGGATGGCTACATATATTAACAATAACATATTAAGCAGAGAAGTATCAATTGTAACTGACTAAATTTGAAAATCGTAAGGACCAAACCTTTATTACTCGACTTCGGAGTGGACACACTAAACTAACACACTCGCATCTACTGAATAAAATAGCTCATATTGATTGCAACACCTGTCTCACCGCCAGCTCTGTACGACACACACTTTCTGAATGTCCATAATATCAATTTCAGAGAAGTATAATCTACCAGACTCTCAAGAAGTGCTCAACAGTCCAACTCACAGTAAAACACTGTTTAAAGTCTTAAAATCAGCATATTTATATCATGAAATATAATGTAAAATATGATGAAATTCATGTAATACTATTATGTTAATATTAAGTATCTGCCATATAAATGTGTGAATTTTGTAATTAACATATAGTCGCGATATGACTACCAATGCAATTTAAAGAGACACAAAATAAAAAGAAATAAATCGTTAGACAATAAATGCGCTAATTTCTGAAATATATTTTTTCACTAGTTTTTTCCCGAACACCTTATACAATTTACTGTGTATGTGCTTTCTAATTTAAGTCAGCTTAAAACCTAGAACTATGTTTTTCTAGTAAGCAATTATTACATACAATGTTGTACCACGTGAATTTATATTAATTAGTTCCAATTTTTCCAGTTTGGAGTAGCCTGAAATCCCATACAGAAGTTAAAGGAAAATATATGCAAAATTCATAAAGGAAAAGAGTGATGCCCTCATTTATCAAACATTAAAAACTTCTAGTAGGAGAGGGAAAATAATGAAAAAGTTAATAATTTAGAACGCAATAAAACGGGTTGGGTACAGCAATAATCTCTTGGCTTGCTATGAATTTGCGAGGATGCATGAATCTGTTTGTGCTATAGCCAGTTATAATGCAAATTTTGCAAGACGCTGGGTTTAATGAAGCCACAGAGGACATGACAAAGAAACAGCCTGAAAAGTTTAAAGTTACCTTATTCCAACTTTAGTTACTGCCATGCTATGAACTTTGCTTCAAGAGCAAAAACATTCCTCGTCAGATTCTTCGACAATTATTCATTATTACAAAAGTTGGGAAAGTACTGCGGGTTGCTTCCAAACTAATGAAGTAGTGTGCTCCTTTATTTTCATTAACAAACACGCAGTTCCCATAGTTCTCGTATATTCAACGTTTAGTGCTTAATTGTGCTGCAAGTGTATGTAGCCAAATTATGCGATATGGACTTTTTTGTTTTACAGTTTAAAATAAGTATAAATGAGCATAAAAGAAGATAAAAAGGATAATAATAATAATAATAATAATAATAATAATAATAATAATAATAATGAGCAGTTTTGGGGCAATTCATAAATTATAATTACAGACAACAGTGCCAAATGAAGCAAGGTAGAAATAAGATAAACACAAATTGCAACTAATGCAGAAAGCATGTTGCGAACCCTGTGCAAAAGAAACAATAAAAATGTAATTTGTTTGGAATGTAAATAGAACATTTGTGTCATATTATTGCATCTATTATATATTTGTTAGATAATAGAAAATTACCTAAAACATTACAACTTGAACAATATGTCAATAGAATTTTTCCATATACTTATTATTATATTATATGACGCTGTTTTTCTAGGTATTTATTGTTAAATTATGTATACGAAGTAATATATTAATGTTTCATTTGTAATGGCTACATTTAATAGATATTTAATATTGGTAGTCTAAATGACGGTCCAAGTTCCAGCGGTTCCTAATGTTAAAATATTTTTTTAAAAGAATACCCCCAACAAGTGTAAATAAATCGTTCGTTGCTTAGTAGCTCAGTAGCTCAGACGTTTAAATGAGAATATTTTCTAGTCAATTATATGTATATTGTGTAACAAAAAGATGTCAAAACTTTGGGAAAGCATACCCTGCATATAGAGGGTGCAAATATGTTAAACGAACTTGGGTCCGGAAATGCTTTATTTCCTTGCTAGAGCCCTTTGTCTACAACTCCGTTTACACGGTGTGATATGCCAGCATAGCTATTCTGTGGCAATAACCCCGCAACGATCAGTTGCTTAATACATATTCGAGTTTTTCCTTTGGTTAAATAGGGTGGGGATATTGTAATTACTGTTAGTTCCTAGGTCCACCATTGTTGTGATTGTTCTACATCACATAGTCCCCTTGTTATGCTACTTACTTCATTGTTTGACGTAGCACCGAGCACGTTGTGTCAGTTCTGTGTGTTTAGGGATCTCATTCAGGTACGGTAAAAATGACGTATTCACATGCGAAGCTGGTAGATAATATGAGATATATCAGCGAATCAGGGAGTCCATGCGACGTCGGGTTGATGGATGTACCAGTGCTAACGAGGACATTTTGAACATTTCATTTGATATTCTATTTCCCACAGTTCTATTTTTGAATATTCTGCTATGTGATACAGATGTAGAAAGGGGGATCTAACAAGGAAATAAAACAACTCCGGATCCATATCCATGTTTATATATATATTTGTTTGGTGTTACAATAATATCAATAAAGTCTTAAAACCATTGTTAATTTCTGTACATTTTGGTACCAAAAGGTTTTACTTGTTTAAACTATAAGGTATATTTATATTTATAAATAGTAGTGATATTGATGAAAGTTGGCATTACTGCGGGAACCTTCATGTAAGGTACGATATTTCTTTTTAGAAATAAATCCCTTGAGCTATCCATAAATATTACCCTTGCACAGCATGGCATTCTCTTCCAAACCTTGCTAAAATATAAATATAAAATTGACAGCAATTTAATGCTCTCCTCGCCGAGAAATTTCGAGCACGAATTCCTAAAACTGAAGACCAAAGCATGTCGCGAATCAATTGCAAACATAATAGTAAGCTGAATTGCAAGAAACACTTGCTCATTTCGAAGTCTCTGTAGGGTTTCAGTAATAACATCATGCAGAAGTAACTCTGCTACAAACCATGGAGAGGCTTAACCCTATTATGTGATTCATATTCATACGCACGCACTGCTTATAACTGAGATCGCTCAAATGCTTGCAGCAAACGAGGTACTCGGCTCATGACATAAGACTGTAACAAAGAGGATGATATACAAGGCCCGTCTGAAAAAGTATCCGCCTTACAATGAAAAAGCGAAATTATGATTTTAAGGGTATTTTCATTTTTCAACGTAATCTACTTCAAGAGCGATACGCTTATTCTAGCCCATCCCTGTAGAGGTTTTCTGAAGGCTCTGCAAAATAGCCATCTACAGGCGCAAACGTCTCCTGGTTCGAAGAAAAATGGTTTCTCGAAGGGAATCCTTGAGTTTCAGGAAGAGACGGAAGTCGGAGTGAGCTAGATCCGGGGAGTAGAGCGGATGTTTAAAAAAATTCGTAGTGCAAAACCTTTCAGTTTTGAAATTGCCAGAAATTTTTGTGGGCCGGTGTCTTGATTACTTTTTTCCTCTGTAAACCAGGCATTATCAGTCGAATGTTGGCATCTAGCCTGGTTAGAAGATCAGAATAATACTCTCCGGTTATTGTTTTACCCTTTTCAAGATAATCAATCAGCAAAATGCCCTTAGCATCCCAAAACACCGGAGTCTGGCCTTTCCTGCTGATGGAACTGATCTCACCTTCTTTGGTGCTGAACAACCGGCTTCCATCCACTGTTTTGACTGCTGCTTGCATTCTGGTGTATGATGATGAATCCAAGTTTCATCCATTGTAACGAATCTGCCTATAAAATCAGTTTTGTTCCTGTTCGGTCTCTCTCAAACTGCCCAGAGGTTCTCACGTGCACTTTCTTTTGAATTGCTGTCAACAAATGCGGCACCCTTGCGCAAAGTTTTCTCGTCCCTAAATCTTGATGCAAGATATAACCTACTCGCTCTTTATGTATGCCTATAGGCTCAGCAATTTCACGCACTTTGACTCGCCGATCGAACACTTTTTTTTTTAACCATTGCCGGTGTTGTAGCACATTTTGGGCCTCCTTCGCGTGTATCGTCCTCTAGACTGCGTCCACGCTTAAATTCCGCCGCCCACTTTTTCACCGTCGAAAATGATGGTGAAACTCTACCATAGACTTTAATGAATTTCGCATGAATCAAACCTTCTTTTACGAAGAATTTCATAACTGCACGATACTTGATTTTCTTCATATCAACAAAAATCTTGCTTGAGAGAACTGTAGGCAACAAGCAAATATAGAAAGGCTTGAAATTTTTCATAAACGCTTATGGAAAACTGAATGGGGGGGGGGGATCACTGCATTAGCGCTGCCATTTCTGTTCGAGGCCGAGAATTTTTCCGACGACTTTCGTTCTGAAGAAGTAGTACAAAAAAGGAAGTTTGTGGAATATAAATTGAAAAGTTCGCTCACCTGATCTACACTTCACTGTCGATAAACTGCCCTAAGACTCATTGATCAATAAGTGGCCTACTGGTAAGAATAAATAAATCTAAGAAGATAATCCCTGGAAGGTTTTTGGAGGGTACAACTGCAAGCACTTGAGTGTCTAGAATGATAACATATGTGATTTTCAGATCTTCTAAAATTTTTAAGTGGACACACGAAACTATTCTAAAATGTTTTAGATTCATCATCATGAACTTGAAGAGTTAGCGTCGGCAAATCAAAGGTAGCGTTATCATACTTACTACCCTTTTCTCATTAGTTATTTACAATAACATTATTTACCAATTGTAAATATCGCAATTTTTCTACATTCTAAATGGGGTCTTCATTAAAATATAATTATGTTACCCTACAAACCTCATTGGTTGATTCGGTGAGATAAAAACACAAGTCCCTCTCTTGGACCCAAGAATTAGACATGATATAGTTAATCCTTAGATAGGAAGAGTAAAGGAGTCTTCAACTCCGTACAAGAAGTTGAGGATGAAACACCAACAGGCAAAGTTGTATTTTCTTTGTGGACGAACCAGATGTTATTTCGGTTAATAATTTGCAAGAGGAGTCACATTAGCATAAAACTTTAACTTTAAAATTGGGGGATGCAGCCCTAGTGTTCCATCAACCAATGCCCCAGACCTTGAGTCTTCCTTTGCAATGGGTGCAGCTCATCAATCACCGCCACGGGTGGCCGAGGTCGTTAAGGCGCGGACTCATGAGCGGGAGGTCTGAGGTACGAATTCCGCCAGGACCGTCCTCCCTGACTGAGGTTTTTCCTCAGTCCTCACAAATGGCAAATGCCGGGAAGGTACCCTAAACTTAGGACTGGAACGTTTCCTTCCTTAAAAAAATCCTTTCCCAATTTATCATTTCATCTCACATATCATTAGTGTCCATCGCCCGTGGTGCCTCAGTAGTAAAAACGGGCATTAACGCTATTCATTCAGTTCATCAATCAGAACTGTTTTTAATGTTTAATAAAGCAATAAGGCCATGACTAGGGGTTATAGAAGATGGAAATTTGTTCCACAAAGAATTGTACAAATTTTAGTATCTCAGCTTTCAATAAAGGTATTGAACAGTCAAAAGTTAAATCAACACCCTATTACTGTCTTTAGGGATACGTGCAACACATACTCAGAAAGAACTACATGGCATTTTTGTTATTCCCTTTCGTGAGGAGTAAATCTTAATGTACAGAAGCAAGAAAGCTTAGTTCCGCCTAAGGATCTATTGTTAGAGTGCTGTATGAGCATACCGGAAGTGAAAGCGAGTATTTAACTCTTTGCGATGATGCACCGCGTGAACTCTGAGCCTGCTCTCGTAGGGGGGTCAAGAGGTTGCCTAGGAAACTGAGAGACACATGGCGCATTGCCTCTCCAAAATTAATATAAACTTCCCGTTGCTTCTCCTGCAGCTCGAGTTTGGTGTTTGAAAACCTCAACTTGAAGATTTTTAATTAAATCTGGTCCCTGTCATTAGGCACAAGGCTGTCGCTATGTCACCTGTGTGTGACTTATCGCGTCTGGAAGAGAGCGGTGAACAAGAAGAGATAAAACTTTATTACAGAACTGCGTTTGCACAATGTGGTTGTGCGTTATTCTGAGCAGTTTGCAGTTATTTATTGCATCTCCAAGTTACCTTCGTTCTGCTTTTCTCTCTAAGCTTTCTGCCTTCTATATTTTTATCGCTCTATCTTACTTTGCTTTCTAAGTCAACTCTCTTTATATTCTTGTTGAACTCGGAAGTTAACGAAATGGGCAAGGGGACTACTTCAATGGACTACTACCTTTTCATCTGTGGTAATAGCTATGTGGAGAACGAAAGAAGAACTTTTCCGAGCAGACATATTCTTTTTGCCAAGTTTTTGTCGATCCTGGTAATCTAATGGCCACCATACTTGCTCTGTAGACCCAAGATCGCAAGTTCAAACCCGGTCAGGGTCAACGGATATTTTCGGGCTTAAAAATCCTCAAATGTGACTTCCTTCGGAAGGAAACTACAGCCGTTGGTCTCATGTCGTAGATTTACAACACGTAAAATAACTTTATGTCTGAAAGAAGAGGTCTCCGAGCAAAATTTATCGTTCGTTTCAAGTCCTGAATTGAATGGGACGATAATGACCAAAGATGTAAAACAACATCCTTAAATAAACTTAATAATAATTTGCCCACTTTCCTTGCATCCTATCATCAAAGGTTTTCCTCGCCTAAGAAACGTTTTCGCTTCGTGCTAAAACCCAAATATATTTATAAATAATCATAATAAATCAATTAGTCATTTAACTAACTAGTTTCATTGCCTTCTATCGATTAATATTTTTCTTTTTTAATCTGTATTTTCTACATTTTTTTCATTTTCTTCCCATTTCATTATATTCTTAAATTTCGTAATTTGTGGTTTGTATTCTAAATTTTGTTAGCTTTTCTCATAAGTTCTAATGCTAATTTAAGTAACAGCTTCACAGAAATAAAAAGAAGTATAGAGTATCATGTTGTAGACTATTTTAAATGTGGGATAATGTATATAAATAAAATTCAATCCAATTAATTAATTACTTTTTCAATAAAACAACAGTTATCAGTGTTTATAGACAAAAGTAAAAAAAAAAAAAAAAACAATAAAGGAAAACAAATAAAGCAAAATCTGTTTAAAACAATAAATTAACAATTATACTGAAAAGCTCATTTATATTATAGAATGAAATGGCAATAAGCGAGTATTTATATTACTAGTCCATTACTGTTTGTTCAAAAAGTAAACTTGTCCTCTTATACGTTCCAAAGCCCATTATATTATTATCTAACTACAGCGTAATTCTAGATTATTGCATCTATCACAGATCACTTTGTAGCATTTAGTTCTAATTAAGCTAATTTTTTTGTATTTTTTTTTTTATTCCGATATTTATAGTTACCAGTTCTTTCGACTTGCTTTATCATGGATATGTTGAGATTTGGAACTAATGACCTCATTTCCATAACAAGGGAAGCAACATTTCTTAAGAGAGGTATTTAACAATATTCTATTTTATTTTATATACATAAGCTTATGTATTAATCGATTTGACTGCCTATGACTGACTATGAAATAAAGCGAGGAAAAAATAAAGGTAAAAAATCCAACAATAGAGGAATATTTGCATTTATGTTTTTTTCCCTGCAATTTTTTATTAGATCAATATGGTTTTAAATGGAATGCAAACATATGCACACATGCATATACTGCCTCTTAATGAATCCACAAATAGGACTCATTAACAGCGTTATTTATATAACAAGTGTCAAACGAGATTATACAGCGTTTTGAGCAATTGATAATAAATTACAAATTATAATTCGATTTCCATTTAGCATTTTGTATAATACGTACTAAAGGCTTGCAATGACTTTGTATGAGCCGTGCCTAAGGCAATATGCATTTGTTTATTAACCCGAATATTGGAGGATGAAAACGAAAGTATGGATGACATTCTGTACGAATTTATAACGGAAGTCTAGAAGCTGAAGATCTATTGAATAGTATACAAAAGAACATGAAAAGTTTTCAGCATGGCGAAAAAATGTAAGCTACCACAACTCAAATATAATGCTAGCATAAGTATCCATTATATAATTATTATTTCAGCGTTATTTCTATTACACTAGTCAACAATTTTGCTGAATGAACAATATTCATATTTTCTGATTCTTTACCTCATGGGATCTCTGAAACCAACCTTAGTTTCGTCTCATCGGGCTACAGTTTTTCAGAAATCGCTATTATAGAAAATAACAATGTTTGATTATTTGTTGATTGAGCAGATACATAAAATTAATGTTATGAAAGATTTAAACAAGATAGTAAATTGTTCACTATGTGATCACCTCCGCGGTTTCTATTGCTGATTCTGGTGGTGGAAAATGCCTCCCACACAAAGGTGCTTCTTTAATTTGGGGAAAAGGAAAACGGTACATTGGCTAAATGTTAACTATAGGGAGAGTGAGGGGTGTAATTCACATTGCTTTTTGTGAGATATTCAGCAACAACATCTGCGATGTGGGGATATACATTATCATGGTTACAAGGAAATGTGACCTTGCCGAATATGGACATCTCTGTAATATTGCAAACTTACAGTTGTGTGTGCAGATACGATATACTATTAAACCATTCCATGAATATCAAAAGTGAGATGACCATAACTTTTCGAGCAGAAGCTATCACATTTGCTTTGTGTGTGTAATCACACAGAGTTTTGCTGTTTGCTTCCTGGATCGAAATGATGTGGCTAAATTTCATTAGATTGCCTTTGAAACAAAGTGTGTAATCTTTACTGCAGTGAACGTCTTTTTGTTCGGGAATCAGCAACATTGGAACCCACCGGGCACAAACACATCTCACGTGCAACTTCTTTGATCAACGTGTGTGTCACCCAGTGAAATTTTCAGAACTTTTCAAAGTGTTCTGAATGTTATTCGAGCTCTCTCATAGGAACAACAGCTGTGTTAGCGATTTCCTTCGTTAGAGCACAAACTGGAGCCTTCCATTGAAACTTATAAACCATTTTCGAGTTGTGTTATGGGAAAGTAAAAATCTTCATAGGTCTCATGTTGGTCATTGTGGTAAACCAAGATCGCGGGTTCAATCCCAGCCAGAGTCCATGGATTTTTTTCGGGCATAAAAATCCTAAATATGGCTTCCTTCGGAAAGGAAGTAAATCCACGGGTCCCATAACGTAGATTTACGGCACGTAAGAGAATCTCAAGCCTGAAAGAAAGAGGCTTTTGAACAAAATTTATCGGCTGTTTCACGCTCTGAATTGGATGAGACGCTGATGACCTGAGATGATAATGAGCGTCTGAAAATAAACCGAATGCACAGCTCTTAGTTGAAGATTTGTTGAGACAAAAGCACAATTTCAGAGCAGCGCATTGTTCGTTGCATCCCCTCCATTTTGCTGTAGGAGGAACTGATGCCAATTTGCTCACGTCTCACAGGCGGAAATCGGAAGTGGCACCGATGAAACTAGCACTATGTGTACTTTACGCATTAATATAAAAAATGTTGTAAAGTAAATTTTAGTGCAAGAAATTATGCCTTATAAAATTGAGATCATTCTTTTTTGAACTGCCCTTGTATAAAGCACAAGACCTAATCGAGATTCAAACATTTCCAATGCAAGAAACTTCTTTCGCCTTTCATTGCGGTAAATGTAGCTGCAAACTGTGGGAATCAATTGCTTTGGAAAGCTTCTTATGGGAATTACGAAATTTCTGAAGTTGGAAATCATTTTACACAATGCGTTGGTTAATATGAAGTCAGGAACATACTAGGAAATAGCGGGGATGCTATCACAGTATTAAAGAGGTTGAAAGTCAGGAACCGTTGCTAAACATGGAAATCCTTGCTAATGCGGTAAAGAATGATTCAAGAACAGCATTTTCAAACATAATAAAATGTTTCTTTTAATATTTATCAATAGTACTGCGAGGCAGATACTATAAGTATCCGGTCGCAATTATTGGAAAATATTTCCGTGAGAAATAATGCTATATTATTATTATTATTATTATTATTATTATTGTTGTTGTTGTTGTTGTTGCTGTTATTGTTGTTGTTATCCAACAATCGCGCAATGCTCACGTCTGTCAGTGCTTACAAGGAGCGACGTGAGTAGAAATATGTGATTATTCGTAAAGTTAAAACTGAGCACTGTGCAGTAATAAAATATTTTACAAAGGCAGAACGTACTAGACAGAAATTAATAACTGGTTAGAAATATGGAGAAGCTTCCTCAACGAAAAAATAATGGGCTACAGTTTCGGTTAGCAAGAGAAAACATTGAAGATTAATCACGGGAAGGTCGACCAGCAGAGGCGCCGACATCGAAATCCATCTCATATTGAAGAGTAGGTGGTGAGTGACATAAGCTAAAACTGAAATAAATTGCCGAAATGTTGGGGCTTTCAAAAACAGTCTACGTAGAATTGTGCATGAGCATCTCCATCATATGAAAACAGGTCATATCAAGATGGTGCCCAGTCTCCGCAGTTCAATGACAATATCAATGGAGTTGTGTGAAAGTTTTTGTGAGCGTAAAATCAAAAGCAAAGAAGTTCTGAAATCCATTTTGGCAGGGAATTAAAATATGATCCTTTACAATGATCCACTTTCAAAGGGGGTAAACCTGATGAGACCTCTGTTAGTACCTTTAAAGAAAGAAACACCAGTGTCAATGTAGTCTGCGGCTGTAACCTTCTACGTTCCATTTACAGCCAGGTCATAGATTACGTATATGTGTAGTTCGCTTGCACTGCAGTGACCTAGTTATTATTCCATTAGCGCACTAGAGGTGAATGACCCGCTCAAGGCTACGTTTATCAGCTGTGCGTACTGTGTCAGTTGCTGCCTTCTGTTTGAGCTGCAAAGACTAGAGTTTATTCAATGTGTATTTCAAAAGTGAAAGATTAATCAAGACAACTGCGTTTGTGTGTGTATGAGAGAGAGAGAGAGAGAGCACGATACATATGTAAAAACCGAATAATGCAGATAGGGTGTAGACAATTTCTGGAGAAATTTCCTGGTATTCCAGTTCCAGGTAGAGCAACTGTTATAGTCTGGTTAATAAGTTTAGGACAACGGGATCGTTAAACGCTATGAACATGGACAGTACTTATAACAAGGTCAGTAGTCATTAGAGTGCATGTTACTATCACTCATGAGTAAGTAACGTGAGAGTTTTAGAACGGAAAACCTCCCAATGTAATAGTGCGCGGAGCACACATACATGCGATCCGCGGTAGCGCAATATAAGGAACGCTATGTACATTAACTGCGAGCAGCAATGATACTGAGACATGCTATTAGTGTTCTGCACGAACTGCCCAGATTGCAAAGCATGCCGCGAAGAACTGGATTCAGTGAATTGGACCCATCACTCTACAGCCCAGATCTAGCCCCCTGCAATCTTTATTCACAATTGAAGAATTGCCTCAGAAGAAGAAATTTAACGATAGAGATGTTTCAGAACATTTCGTAGGCAAAAATTCAGAATATTTATTTAAGGCATTATGCAAATATGTGAAAAAGTATGTTTGAAAAGTGGCATGATGTTTTCTTTTTATTACCTGTAAAAGTAAGATAGGACGGAAATTTACATAACCTGACTCGTAACTCATAAAAGTAATATTAATGTAATATTTATTTTTTGTTCCAATGAATAAAACAAATTTATTGGCAAGCATGGCTTTAATAATCAATTATGAACAAGTCTTTTTCGCCATAGTAATATTGTTGTAATGTTCGGACTGCATAATTAATTTAAGGGAGTCAAAATGCTCTATCCCTGCCAATAAATGTAGCATATTCGTTACCCACTCTCTCTCTCTCTCTCTCTCTCTCTTATTTACTTACGGACGCTCTTTAACATCTCAGGTCATCCGCGTCCCATTCTATTCAGGGCGTGAAACGGCCGACCAAATCTGCTCAGAGACCAGGATCGATGGATTTTTCGGGTGTAAAAATCCTAAGTATGGCTTCCTTCGGAAGGGAAGTAAAGCCATGGGTCCTGTGTCGTACATTTGCGGCACGATAAAGAACCTCAAGCCTGAAAGAAGAGGCCTTTGAGCAAAATTTGTCGGCCGTTTCACGCCTTGAATAGAATGGGGCGCTGATAAACTGAGATGTTAAAGAGCGTCCGTAAATAAATAAATAAATAAAAAAATCAAATATTTGTGCTTATGCCTTTTTCTTCTTTTTTCTATTTAAATATTTACCGAACAATTAGGAAAAAAAGTTCTCTCTACTGCCAATACCTAATATATATAAAATTATTACTGTTCAACTAAGTGAATAATCCAGAATTAAATTAAATATATTAAAACATATATAAAATAAGCTGGAAAAACAAAATATAAATTATATGATCTGAAAATGTATATAATTATAATAATAATAATAATAATAATAATAATAATAATAATAATAATAATAATAATAACCAAAACAAAAAAATCACAACTTTTACACCCCTTAATAATGCAAACAAAGTTTTACACTTAAACTAGTGGAACTTAATGAACCGTTGAAAGAGCATTTTTCCTTAGGGGGAAACACTGCTGAATTCACCAACCTCTACAATCTTTAACCATAAATGATTTTCCTATAGCATTTGTAAATATAGCAAGTAAAGGTCTGTACCGAATTTCAATCAGTTGGACTTTTGGTTTAAATTCTATTTAATAGTGTGTATTTTTCTTAATAGCACATTCAAAATTCCCCAAAAGTTGCAAAATTTCACCCTAGAGACTCAAACTTTTTAAAAAAAGATTTATTGAGCCTAACTTTCCATTTCTAAGTGCACATTTTCAATCCTTTAATGATTTAGAGGAATCACAATTTTTTTTATATCGATGATGAATATTTTTGCATCTTTGTACACATTTTTTTGCACATTAATAGCCTTCAGCAAGGATACAATGTATTTATTACAAAATGAACCCTACACATTGTTAACAATCTTATTAAGTATATTCATACCATATTTCAGCTCAATCAAGTAAAAAATGCTTACTTTGATGTATTTTGAAGGTACAAAAGTGTTTCTGAGGAAAAGGCAATTTTCAAAAAATAAATAAACAAATAAATAAAAAACATACAAAAAAAAGGTGAACTTACATGCTTAAAACCGCCCTGAACACGTGCCCTTCTTCCTCCTTACCCCTCCTTAGCTAGTTTCCTAGCTCTATTTTCTCTTTGAACACTTCTCCTTTTTCCATAACCTTTCAATGCACTTACCGTTTTCGTTTTTTGTGAAGCCTCTTGTATTTAATGTGCCGCATTGGTTCTCTCTCTAACGTAATTTGGCACTGTAGGAATAGCTAAGTAGATGATGATATAGGAGACATTATAATAATGCAACATTCAAAATAGAGTGCGGGTCGGAAAACGAAGAGTGTATTGCAGTAGAGGCGAGTCTAGGCTAGTAATCAGAGGAGAGTAGTTTGGCGCAGACCAGAGACTCCAGCTTTGACATCGTTTCGAAGATAAGGGAGCTTAACCTACTCGTGTAAACGTGACATCAGTCGTCCGTAATGATACGTTATTTAGTTATAGTATGCCCGCTATTAGTCTACACTTTAATCTTCTCTCCTCTGAACTATCGAAACACTTAGTGTTCAAGTTGGTGCTGGCGGCTTTAGTGGCACTATAAATTAATTGCTATTAACGTCACACCTGGTACACACACGTGCGTATATGGCTGTATGCTTTGACAAAGACTTGCAGTAAACAAATAATAATTATCGCCACTAAAATTAGCATTTTTATTTTAATGTTTATTTATATTTATTACCTAAAGCATGAAATGGATTGTGTTATAAGAGATGATTAAAATGATGCTCCTCAGCGGCAATACATTGCCGGTTTCTGAGTAGGAAATTCCTGTAATTTATCTACTTTTCTTCTATAAGAACACGGCGTTTAGGAACACTTTTCTTGTCATTAAGAGATCCCGTCTCTTGAAACTTTTTAACAAGTTGGAGAACATGTTTTTTTTACACCTGAAACATATTAATTTACTACTTCTCTTTAAGAACCAGTTTTCACATCTGTGTCGTATATGAAATCTGTTCTTCAAGACTATATTTGTGTAGTAGCATAACTAAGAACAATTATCATGCAATTTATACACATTGAAAACACCGAGTAACATACGATTGTATAAACACTCGCTGACAATCCATTCAATCTAACTACAAGATGCTACCCGCATATGCATTATAGGTCTTGATGACTGGCTTTTCCTTGTACCCAGGCATAACTCATTTAATCTCACTGCAGAATATGCAAATTTTACTACTAGTATGTAAATCTTTATTGCTACAAAGTTCTATTTACACGTTACAAATATATTTTATGTATGTGTCATAGACTGTACAAAAGTATGATACACAATTAGAAAGAGGGACAAATAATAATAATACAAATAAAAGAACAATAATAATATTAATAATGAATAAATACATTAAAAGGGAGAAGAACGATATTTACAAATATATGAATGGAAACATAATTCTTAAAATAAATTGCTTCTAGCTTCGCGAACTTTGGATACGAAAATTCAAATTCAACCCATTAGTGGGGTTCGCAAAAAGATTCCAGCATGCCAACCGACCTTTAATTGCCTTAAAAGTTTTCAGGAAACAGACCTTTTCTCAGGTGTTCCCAGTGGGTTCATTCTAAATTTTACTATATTATAGACCTATAAATGGGCTTTACCACTGAAATTGGCAATACAGTAATATTTACAAACCAAATAGAGATACATAGCTGTAATCTTATAATTTACAATTTAAATTAAAAACCAAATAATCATTATCATTATCCTGTGCCGGATAATTTATATATGTTGGGTTTCTACAACTTTTCAATGTAAACTGCGAGGGGTGGCCGAGGTCGTTAAGGCGCGGACTCGTGAGCGGAAGGTCTAGGGTTCGAATCCCGCCAGGACCGTCCTCCCTGACTGAGGTTTTTCCCAGATTTTCCTCATTCCTCATAAATGGAAAATGCCGGGGAGGTACCCTAAACTTAGGCCTGGAACGCTTTCCCTTAAAAAAAAAAATTCTTTCCAATATATCATTTCATCTCATGTATCATCAGTATCACTGCCTGTGGTGCCTCAGTAATAAAAACGGGCGTTAAACACTAATCAAAAAAAAAAAAAAATTCAATGCAAGCGCAGAATCTTGTGAGTAACATGAGGTATCAAACAAAGTTTAATGTCATATTTGATTATTGTGCAAGTTTATGAATCTGCTTACTTTTCTATAGGTGCTGTTTATCACAAATGCATTAACACACTCCTAGCAGGGACTTTACTTCTCCGAGCATTCTCATCCACTTTTCAAAATAATAATAATTCATTTTTTTGCGACTGGCATCAGTTGCCTTCTCTTTAACCTCGTCCACGACCTGAAATCTCCTTCCTTTCAACGCGGCTAAGGCCTAAACTCATTGGGAGTCAATTTCTGGCCCAGCGGGGAGGCTGACACTTTTTGTAAGGCAGGTGCGGTCACTGTGAATGCGACATTCCCACTTTAAAAGCACATTCTAAGGCATTGAATGGCCCTACAAGAAAGGGACTTAGGCACACGTATGGGCCAATCATATTAAATAGACACAAAGGAACCTTACACATTGCTTTTACCTTGAAAAAGTATAAAAGGTGTTAAAAGATGTAAAATTATGTGAGGCCTACGGCTTTTCTTGTTTTAATTTTAGTATATTTATGAAAATTAACAAAATCGAACATAAACCCAAAAATTAAAGATAGACATTTAAAAATAGGAAATACATAATTGGTAAAAACATGTTGTATAAATGTATATGTTCCACATTTAATAAACAATTTCAACAGGCCATACACCAATCAATTCATATTTGACTTACATCCCCATGTAGAGTGAGCGTTCTTAAAGTTCTCGGCTTAACTAAGAAAACATAAGATTTAAGAGAAACGTTTTTCTTTCAACTTGTCACCTTGTAAATGAATACATTTAGTCCAAAGACTTAAAATACCCTTAGAAAAATAAGATTTGTTCAACTGTAAAAAATAAGTGTATGTCTCAGCTTCGATTTAATCAAATGGCGTGGATCCCATCCAGCTATTTCTTCTGGTTTGCAAACAAAAAGTAATATCCGGCGAATATGGAGGATGTTGAAGCACTTGGAAGCGAAGGTCATGCAATTTTACAGTAACAATCTCAGACACGTGTGACGGCGCATTATGGCGATGAAAGAGAATTCTCGTTTTCGCAAGGTGTAGACGTTTAGCATGAATAACATTCTTCAGTTGGTTCAGTAGTGAAGTGTAATATTCCCCGGTGGTTGTTCTGCTTTCTGGAGCTAGTCTACAAGCACCATAGCATGAGGACTCCGGAAAACCGTAGCCATGATGTTTCTTGCAGATGGAACCGTTTTAGTTTTCTTTGGTGCACTTTCACCCGTTGCCACCCACTGTTTGCACTGCTCCTTTGTTTCTGGCGTGCAGTGATGAATCCACGTTTCATCTACTGTTATGAAACGTCGGAGAAGCTCACTGGAATTGCGTTTAAACACGTCTAATCACTTTTGCGAAATGTTCAATCGAATGCTTTTATGGCCTATTGTTAACAAACGCGGCACCCATCCAACGGAAAGCTTTCTCATACCCAAAACTTCATGTAAAATGTAGTGGGCACTGCTTATCGAGTCCTTACTATGTCATCCAACTAGTGTACCTTTAATCGGGGATCACCGAGACAAAATTTTAAATTTTTGTCTCGTCAATCGTAGTAGTTTTGGGATGCCCTGAGCGCTTAACATCTGGAATGAATGTATGAAGACGCTTAAATTCAGTAGCCCACTTTTTACCGTTGAAAACGAAGGGGCAGAATTCTTTAATGTGGAATCTAACTCCTTTTTGTATTTCTATTTGGGTTAAACCCAAAGGAAGTAATTTATCACAGCTCATGTTTCAGTTTTATCCATTTTGTGGAATATGTTAACACTAGTTTGTTTACAGGATCATCACAAACAAGTGACTATACTTATGCGTCTGAAACTTTATAGCGTGCCATCTAAAGCATGATACTTAACAACTGTTATAGTACTTTAGCCATTCACAATATCTCTGAGTCAGGCAGAGAACTTTAAGAACATCCCTAGTAAAACAAATAGAACAAAAACATCGGCAGATTTTTCTCTCCTGACTAAAAATGGTTCAATATTACTTGCATGTTCGATTAAGAAGAACTTCCATATAAAATTAAAGTCGTTAAACTATATCTGAAACTTGCTAGTGTGCGTCCGTGTATAGTCGTGTGAGACCGTTCGAAAAGTTAGCCCTATTACTTTGGAATGGATAAGATTGGTACGCACGGAGGATAGTTCAGTTATTCAGCGGTGCTCAAGGACTGGTCATTTGTGAGGCATCTCCAGGAGAAAGGGATGAGGTGAGAGTCATGAGTTTATGAGGCACGGACACAGATGGATCACCTACATTGTTTCCAGAGAGAATTCCCCAAGAATTTCCAGCCCTTCAGAAGGGCCACTTCTACACCAGATGCCGGAGCGGAAACCTTTCCAAAGCGCAAGTCACCGTCCCACCGCACATGTCAGCCCATGACCCTTTTGATCCTCTGTCTGAACCATCGGAATGAAATTATATGAAACGGGAGATCGAAAAATTCGTTGAAAGTAAATATCCATCCCATATTCATATAAGCGACCATGGGAAACTATGAAAAACTAAAATTCGGGATAACTGCTATTAGGAATTTAAACTCTGGACCTCCCGGATACAAGTCTTAAGCGTTACCACCTGAGCCACCTAGCTCGGTTGTACTACTTTGACTTGAGAGTGCTGGTTGTGTGATTACTAGCGACGTCAACACATATTTAAGAAGGAATTTCTACACTTGGAACACAATTGTCTCAATAATTTGTAAGCTTGGAATATTTTTGTTTTTCATTGACTGTGAGGAAATCATTCATATATGCCTAAATCAGATTCTGTTCTAATCTTGTAAATTATTCACTATATTTTACAAATCAGCAAGATATGCAGTTTAAAATAAATATTGTTTAGGTTCATATTTTAAGACTTTGAAGAGCTATGTATAAAAAAACCGTATCTCTGGTGAGGTTCTAATAAACCTGTAGATGTCGGTATTGGTGGTGTAGTGGTAACCATACTTGCCTTCTAAACCCAAGATCGCGGGTTCAAACCCGGCCAGGATCGATGGATTTTTTCGGGCGTAAAAATCCTAAATATGGCTTCCTTTGGAAGGATAGTAAAGCTGTGAGTCCCGTGTCGTACATTTACGGCACGTAAAAGAACCTCAAGCCTGAAAAAAGAGACCTCTAAACAAAATGTGTCGGCCGTTTCACGCCCTGATTTGAATAGGACGCTGATGACCTGAGGTGTTAAAGAGCATCTGTAAATAAACCCCCTCCCCGAAAAAAAACCTGGAGATTTCATAACATAATTTTTCTATACATTCTATAGAGGCATAAAATGCATTAAAATTTAAAATATACGAGATCCAATATTCTAATTTTCCGTTCAGTTTCACGTGGAATCGTTCGTAGACTGACTAATTCTATTTAAGGCCGCGTGACTGATTTCCAATATGTCTCAAATGACTAGATATTTCCAGACAACCTCGTAAATGCCAATTCTGATAAAACTGTGCCTGTCATACGTTTCTATTCTTTCTTTTATTTTTCAGACAGTATATTGCGTTAATTTTGGAAACGGTTTTAATAATTTCATTTCTGCTTCTTCGGTATGCTCTGAATGTTCAAGTTTCTGAAGTCCATACCTAGCATTATTATTATTATTATTATTATTATTATTATTATTATTATTATTATTATTATTTGCCAATTCCTATAAGTACACACATTTGTCATTTTTCAAGTCATTAAAGCAGATATTTTACCTATTGTTTTCTATTTATTCATTTTTGCCAGAGTTAATACATCTAAAAGCAATAAAAACGTAAGAGCAGTCCTATTATTTCTTTTTCTATTTCTATTTTAATGTGAGAAAATTTTAAAAGTTTATCTTGACATGTAAAGCCACGCTGAACTAAATTAGCTTAATGTTTTAACACCAGAACCACAACAACTTGTTATAAACTTAGAAACCGCTAATGTTATGTGTGTATTAAATAAAGTTATTACTGCTATACCAATTTTAATTATATCATTTAATATATTTAATATTGAATACGTAGAAAGTAGCGCTAAAAACATAATAAAACGGAAAGTCTGTGTTGACATATTGTTAAAACTGTATTTGCAATGAAGTTAATTTGCCATCATATTTAAATAAGGCTAACAGTAAAACAAAAAACAAAAAAAGTATAATGTAATATAATAAAATGAAACGCATGATTCATTAACATTCAATCCAAATTACTTTTTAATTGTTTCTTTTTTACAGGTTCCGCAAATTTACTTTCTACATTTATTTCAATTTGTCTTGTTTCGACATTTATTCATTTGGCACTGGTGTCTGTAATTAAGTATTTGTTGAGTAGCTCCAAATATTGTTCCTCTTTTTCTTTCTCTATCCTCCTTGTTTTATTTCCAGTTTTAGTATATTCTGAGGGTATTTAGGCGAGTTTCACGAAAAACAATCATTGTCCACCTACATGTTTCAGAATGAACAGAATATTTTTCTCGCCAACTGTTTGCAAACTTTGTTTTGCTCCAGAAGCTAATTGTGTACGGAAGTCATTTTTCATTCTGTATCGCAACATCTGAAGGCATTGAATTGGACAGAATAAAATGTTCTTTCTTTTCCCTTGATGAATAATTAGGGTGTTTCCAAATGTTTACGAGAATTGATATGTGGTGAGAGTTTTCTTTCCTTTTATTATATCAGTCATTAACCTATATTTGAGTAATCTCATAACATCTGATTACACTTATAACACAGCAATGCTAATGATAATAAAGTCTGAGTTAAAACAGCTGATTTAAAGAAAGCTATTATTATTATTATTATTATTATTATTATTAGAAAAAATAAGTATACATTTGAGATAAATAAACAATTAATTTGTAATAAATAAAAGTTACAATGTTTAAATTATCTGTGAAACAACTTAGGAAATTTTTTAAATTCGTAATAAATTGAAGTAAAATGTACATCAGCAATAGCAGTTTAAACATTTAAAAGCGGTTTAAAGACTGCTTGACGACCAGTATTAATGCAAGATTTATTTTAATAGTGTTTAACTCCCGTTTTCACTGCTGAGGCGTCACAGGCGGTGAATATTGTGATGCATAAAATGAAATGATAAATTTGGAAATACGTTTTAAATAGACATTTACGGGGACTGGAAAAGGTGAGAAAAAATACCTCAATCAGGGAGAACTGTCCTAGCCAGAACTAAACACCAAATTTCCTGCTCGCGAGTCCGTGCTTTGGGCACCCGTGGCGGTTTAATCAAAATATGTGTATAATTATTACCCTCTCGTGATAGTTGCTGCCTTAATTAAGTACTCCTGCTCAATTCCAGTGCAACAGGGGTAAAATATGCTGCTACAACTTTATACGCTTTAACTTTAGTTTTACTCATTTGCAGGCACTCACAAACATTAAAGTCGGCTGCAAAACCTCTAGCATATGATCTTCAAAGGCTGAATGGCGCCTACTAATCAGAGTCGCGAGGCCTTGTCCAGTGAGAAGTTGAAAAGGGAGAAATCGGCGCTCGGGCATGAATATTTCATTTTAAAGTACGGCATAAAGAAAACGAATTTCTCTTGGGGATGGATGGATGGATGAATATTTTGGACGGAAGAGGATACTTTCGGCATTTGAGGGTGCTCACGGTTGGCACTTCCGGGAGGAAGGGATGGAATGTGAGGGACACCGGGAGGCCAGGAAGTACTAGTGGTGACGCACATGGGTCTCTAACATGTATATAGATACAGCACCCAGACATACTGGAGTCCCTTCCAGAGTTGTATGAGCTCTTTGGAAAGACACCGGAGCAGAGACCTTTGCAAAGTGCAAGCCACTATCACAACGCGCCACCTCACTTCACCCTGACACCTTCGACTCTGTAAAACAACCAGTGGAATAAAATGATGTGAAATGGAGAGCGAAAAATTCACATAATGCATTTAAATATTCATCTCAGCATTGGCCTAAGTGACCAGGGGAGGAAATCAAGTCCGGATGGCGTCCCAACAGGAACTGAATACGAGTACCAAAGTAGCAAGCTTGAGAGATTGTCCTGGCGATCGATGAGGTAGTGCTCCTTTGCAGATTCTGTCTATCAATCATCCAGGATGAGCTCGGCTTTCATAACGTCTGTAAGAGATGGGGTCAAGAGAGACGACCACAGAGCACAAGTGTAAATGTGTTGAGATCTGCCAAAGATTACTCGACCGCTAACCCACAAACTTTTTGAGCAGAATAATCGCTGGAAATGAAACGAGATTCCATCACTGTAAGCCAGAATCCCAACTCCAGAGCACGGTGTGGAAACATCCGGGATCACAAACGAAGAAAAAAGATTGAATCTTTTACAGGAAAGGTGATGCTAACCATATTTTTGCCACTGAGAAGAGTCTATACTGGAAGAGGGGTGTTCAGATACAGCGATTTTCTGGCCAACAATCTATAGTCGAAAGTGCATGACAACGCAACGCCACACACGGCCATTCAGAACTTACATTAAGCACTTGATTTGAAAATGGTGCAACACACTGTCTAAAGTCTAGATCTCGCCTCTTCATTACTTCGGACCGCTCAAAGGTGCTATACGAGGTCATCATGAACAAGTGAGGAAGCGGTGCATAGATGGTTGCGCGATCAACTGAAAAGCTTCTTAGAGGGAATACGCAAGATCGCGGAACGCCTGGTCAAGTGCAATGAAAAGGAAAGAGACTGAAAGAGAGTTTGCTATACACATGGCTACGTGTATAGCAAAAATGACAAATTGTACTAAGCAGTGGGAAAAAAATAGAAAATGTTAAACATTGTTGTTATTTGGGAGTAGCCTTAAATATGCGTGGGAAATGGATTAAGCACTAATCTTTTATTAATTGTAAAGCTCGAGGTAACTACATGAGTTACTACGTATTCTGACTCGTGTTCCAGATATATCACTAGATACCTAGAGAGGATGTACATGCTCTGATTAAGTCTGTTCTGTTATGGAAAGTGAAATATGGGGATGGGGACAAGTGAACATGTAAATAAATTTCACGCAGCTTTTTGGAAAAGGTTTCTCGGGTTCCCCAAAGGATCATGAGGGAAGGGAATTGCTATGAAGATACGTTAATAGTAAAACAAGGACGATGAAACACTGGTTTAGACAAATGCAAAAAGAACAACTCACACTTCGTGTTAAAAGCTATAGACACCAGATACCAAATATAACACCAAAGTTTTGGGCTGCAGAGGTGAGGAGAGGACTCGAAGGAATTGACTTGGGTTCAACATGGTAAAGAGGCAATGAAAATAATAAAAATGATAAAATTTAGAACAAGGCTAGAGGCTATCAGCAGGCAGGAAATCGAGGCAGAATGTAACACTAACGTTTCTCTGAGCCTATCAAATAAAAGTAAAACTAACCGGGGGTAAAGAGGCGTATATGCTCGTTCTAGGGAGAAAGGCGAGATCAGGAATGACCTGGTTTAGATTGGAAAGCTTAAAAAAATAATGAATAGTTCCGGTATAAGAATTTACCCATTTTGTGGAGGGGAGGAGGAATGGATACCTATTCTGGCAGAATGTACCCCTGGGAACACCTGAGAAAACTGCTGTTCCCTAAAAACTTTTTTCAGGGAATTAGAAGTGGATTGGCATGCTGGGATCTTTTTGTGAAACACACTAATAGGTTGAATATGGGAATTTTCCTAGCCAAAGTGCGTGAAACTAGAAGTAATTTATTATATGGCTAGAACGCAATAACTAGTATAATTATAAATAATATGTAACATATTTCAATTCATATACTTGCAAATGGAATTCTTCATATTTTTAAAAAAATGTTTATTTATTATTATTATTATTATTATTATTATTAATTGGCCTCATTTCTAATTGTGTATCCATACTTAAGCATGTACGATCTACGCATAAAATATATTTGTAATGTGTGTATAGAATTTTATAACAATATACCACTACTACTACAACTACTACTACTTCTTCTTTTGTATAAATAAGAGTGTGGATAATTTATGGCGTTCCCTTGTATAAAAACTTAAATTTCATAATTAATATGGATGTGTATGAAATACTTTTTCTCGCTTCTTCATCATGTAAAAAGTTCAATAGGCGATAACAAATTAAGTTCTTTAATTACTAAAACTAGATCTTCCAAAATTTGTTCATTAATATCTTAGTAGCTATTTCTCATAATTTCGTTCAGCACAAACAAAGTTATATTATGTGGGTATAAGGAAAACAAATTCCACTAATTTTTATCTTTGTATTAAAGGCTGTTTATAAGGGCCAGCTCAGCGAGTGTGTGGTGGATAGGAATTACATTATGGCCATATGGTGAAAGTGCTTCGTGGTATGCCATGAAAGCTCTCCAATAGCCTCTTCCCTCTTCTCCATCTCATTCACTCGTTGTATTTAATTAAATCTGTGAGTGCTAACGGCAAGTTCATAACTTCTGCTTGCAGAAGCAGTATCCAGTTAGCGCTGCAAACGATAGCGCTTTCTAGACATACAAATAAATAACGTTCTGAAACGGACCGGACTATGTAAAGCAGGTTCAAATGAAAATATGAATAGTTAAATAGTCCCAATTATCATAAATGTAATGCAGTTTCCAGCTAATGCCGTAATTGTTGCTAAAATGGTGCATAAAATGGAATATATTTAATAATTCTCTAGACTTTAATCTTTGAACTTGTAATCTAAGTTTGTGCAAATCAAATTGAAAAAGAATGCAACCTGAACTTCTAACAGAAAAACTGTAGATGCATCTTGCTGCGGCGAAGCTCGTTCTATGCACATTTGCCTTTTCACTGCTTATTCGTCGTTTTTTCACAGAAAAGTTTGCTGACAGTGTCTCCATACTCTGCTAGCCTTGCTCTAACGACGTTCAAAGGTGAAAAACTGTCACGGGTGGCTGAGGTCGTTAAGGCGCGGACTCGTGAGTGGGAGGTCTAGGATACGATTCCCACCAGGACCGTCCTCCCTGACCGAGGTGTTTTCCAGGTTCTCATAAATGGCATAAGGCACCCTAAACATGGGCCTGGAACGCTTCCTTCCTTTAAAAAAAAATACTTTCTCAATTTATCATTTCATTTCATGTATCATCAGTGTCCACCGCCTGTGGTGCCTCAGTAGTGTTTAACGGGCGTTAAACTCTATTTAAAAAAGTGAAAATATCACTGAGAGAGGGGAAGATATATTTCAGTTACTTGTTGTACATAGACGCAAATTAAAAATAAATAAATACATGGTGAATTACTTGAACAAATCACGTGTTTTGCTAAATACGTATTTACGCGAATCTAACGAGTCATCGAATGTAATGCGCACCTCAAATTGGAAACCGGAAATCATAAAAAAAGATTTTGACATATTATGGTACGGCGTCTTAAGAGATGAGCTCGTTCTCTTCATAAAATGATCAGAACACAAAAGTTATAAGTGAACTATTGTTACATCTTGCGAGCACGTAGGACAAAATCCATCACTCGTGCTGTTGCCAGGACAGTTGGTGTACGTCAAAGAAGAAAAAGTTATTTCTTGTGGTGTCAGTAGTCACAGGTTGCCCGTTTCATGTGCGAATTTGAAAACTTTTTCTTCATTGTCAGGATGTCCTCCGTTGCGAGGACAAGTAAATTTCTTCCCACGAACTTTAGTTGCAAATAATGTATTTTTGTTGCCATCACAAGCGAATGTTGCTCTCAACTGCACTGAACTCTCTTCCTGCCTTTCTATTACGATTTTTTTCAGCATAAAGAATTGTTTGAAAGTAACATCATAACATGTTCTTCCCTGTTTGTCCTCCATTTTGTTACTACCTACTATCCAAACGCTCTAAGCAATAATAGGGTCAACAATAAATATAATAAAGTGGAGAATTGCAGCAATGTATTATGACGTAACAAAACGATAAATTTGAATGAAGTAACCAGCAAACTACGGAACGGATGTTGAATACTAAGCATTTGGGCGCATTAGATTCTCGTAAATATGGTAATATAATGAAAAATAGAAACTAAATTGGCATTATTTTACAAAGGAAAATAAAGATATTATACTTTTATAACCCTATATATTTTTGTTACAGTGCCGAATGGAAGATACCCACACATGCAGATGTATTATTTGCTACGTCACAGTACAACTATGATGTATCATGATCGGCTTTAAGTAATGGATATTCTAAAAAAAAAAAAAAAAAAAGCAATATTAAAGAATGTATACATTCATAATTGCAATGCGGGTAACAAAAATGGATTTTTGTTTTCTTTCATGGACGTGAAGTTTTAACCATTGAGTGCAGATGACCCTGAACTCTTACTAGCGTTCCGATGTAAACTGCAGCAGCTTTATGCATTGCAATTACAAACTCCAGTCCCCTATCTGTAATCTCGTGCGCCCTGCTTCACGTCAGGCTTATGGTGATATCTTGTTTCGGAAGGAAGTATTCCATTTCTACTTATAAGTAATGTTAGCACTCCCTTTCTAAGAAAAACCTAGCCATTTACTTGTTACTGCATAGAAATTAATTTTTGTTACCATTTCCTGCTTTCAAGTCAATTACAAAAAGAAGAGAGCTGTAATGTACTCGGAAGAGTTATTCTCAGAATTATAAAACGCCATACTTTAGCAAAAACTAAACTGACAACAAACACAGCAGCAAATTAACTTATACGTACAAAATTATTTAAACCAGAAGGTGTAAATCTAACAAATAACGCAGCAGTACACATTTTACAGTGTATCTCAGAAAGTTTTAAAGCTATCAATATGAAAATTTTGAGATATTAAGAAAACTGAACCAAAAATGCTTTCAAACTTTTAATTCTCTAATGCACATAAAAAGTTTTCAGAAAGCTTTTAAACCAAAATAGAATCTTAATAAAAAAACTGAAAACACTGTGACATAATCATGTATTTTCTTATAAACGTTTGGTGGTATTGAATGCTTCTTCTTTACTTAAACTGCAGGCAACATGTTATCCTCACTGGTATAATATGTCTATGCTAGTTTCATGAAAAAAAAAAAAAAAAAAAAAAAAAGATATTCAAGTTAAAAAAAAGATAGAAACATTTTTAATTTCTTACTGGTATTGATTTTTATCAACTAATACAGATATTTAAATAATTATAGTTACCATACTTTATATTTGCTTACATTATGTGTGTACAAATTTTCAACAAGATTGATCCAGCCAATCCTAAGCAAAATGCCCATTTATGTCCAAATTTTAAGTTATCGGGAAAATTGTTTATTATTGTTCAAAAACATTTTAAGTGTATTAAATAATTAAAATTTACACATCATATTTCATTAAGTATAATTAATAGCTCATAAAACTTCATATTGATAGTTCTATTAAGTTCTGAGATACCGTGTAAAATTTATACTGCTGCATTATTTGCTAGATTTACATTTCCTAGTCCCCAAGCCTGAAAGAGAGGCCTCTGAGCAAAATCTGTCGACCGTTTCACGCCCTGAGTTGAATGGGACGCTGATGACCTCACCTGATAAAGAGCGTCCATAAATAAATAAAAAAAAAAATTTCCTAGTTATCTTAACTGGTGACTTCTTGAAAAGCCACTATCATGGAAGACAGGAATGTGATGGTGCAAATGTATTGTCTTTTCATTTTAGCTGTATACAAGACGTAAGTTAGAAATAAATGAAACGTAGAATGCAAACCGGAATCTTCATCCGTCAGGACTGACTCTCTAATCAACTACTACGTTTAAATAAATCCCTAGAAGTGTAATGAAAAAATGTCAAAGACTAAACATCCAAGTTGGAAATAAAACTATCTTATTTACGCGAATCTAATGCGCATCTTTTTGTCCAAATATGGTATTCAAAATCGTAGGGAGTATTACATTCGGCGCAAATCCGTTCCGTACGTAGTTCGCTGATAACTTCATTTATCGTTTATTACGTTATAATGCATTGCCGCAATTCTCGACTTCTTACATATATTGTTGGCCTATTATTGCACGGAGCGTTTGAACAGTAGATAGTCACGAAATGGACAGAAAGAGAAGAGCATGTTATATTACTTACAAGCGTAAAAGAATTCTTTATGGTGAAAAGTAATGGTAGGAGAGTTCAATGTAGCTGAGAGCAAAGTTCTTTTGTGGCGTTATTTGCAACTAAAGCTAGTAGGAAGAAATTCACTGGTCCTCGCAAAGGAAGACATCTTGACATCGAAGAAAAAGTTTAGGAATTCGGAGGAAGAACGAACAACCTGTGACTAGTGACACCATAAGAAATATCTTTTTCTTCTTTGACCTTCGCCAACTATCCTGGCAACAGCACGAGTGATGGATTTTGTCCTATGTATTCAAGAAGTAACAATAGTGCATTTATAAATTTTATGTTCTGATCGTTTTATGAAACGGACGGGCTATCTCTAAGACTCTGTGCAACAAAATGCCAAAATCTTTATTTATGATTTTCAGTTTCAAATTTGGTGTGCGCATTGCATTGGAATAAATGTATACTCTGCTTTTCACGGATGATAAAATTGATTTGGACAGGATCTCAATGATGTGGAATATTTGGTAAGGAAATTTATAGAGAAATATGAGAAATGGGGCTTTCAAATAAATATGAAGGAACTACCCATGTGGTCAGTTCAAATTCACAGATCTGTTAATTGATCATGGTATCATCAAATCTAAATTGGAATGTCAATACCTAGGAACAACAATAATTAGCCATAAACTTACCCATGAAGAAGAGATTAAACAAAGAAATGTATTGGTGTTTTAAACTCAGTGCTTTGGACTATGGTGTATCACAAACAAATTATATATATAAAAAGCAAAAAGTATTTTACTTGTGTTTGTGAGGTGTGGCAGATTTCTGAATATGTATAAAAAGTTGAACGTTGTAGGGATGGATTTCCTGCGCAAGTTAGTAAGAATTTCTATGTGAAACAGAGCCCCTAACAAGAGGATAAGATATATAATGATGATAGATGGAGATCTAGATATTATTGAATATGTGGAAAGGAGATATCTCTTATGGTATGGGTATATCCAAAAATGGAAAAAGAAACACTACCTAAATTAATCATAAATTGGAATCCGTCTTTGAGGAGTAGAAGAGGTCGACTTAGACACACCTGGCGTGAAGAAGAGATTAGTTAATGGGAGTTTGAGAACTTTAAGATGGAGAATTACCTTGTAAATCGGTCTAAACATGATTTCAAATGTATCCAGAACTATATTACTAAGACACGTTTCTCCAATTCTTCTGTGTCTCCTTAAGACGTTACATAGCAGGTGGGCCATTTTGTGGTACGGGCGTATAATGTTATTCCGATAACGTTTAATTTTTTTCCGTTATATTAGACTGTAAAAAAAGCCCCATATCTGTTTATTGGATGGGCAAAGCAAAAGAAAGGCAGCAGGCTCGTTGCAGCAGTAGAAATGTATACAACATGGGTTTTACGTGCAAAAGAGATGAGAAAAGTTGGGGCAGAAGTTATAAATATAACTAATTATATAAAGAATGTCATAAAGAGCTATATAAATTTTGCTTCTTAGATTGTAATTGGTAATAACTTTCTAATACATTTTAAGAGACCGTCAGTTTGTACTGCATGGGAAAATGGCATATAAAGTATATGCTGATGGAAAAAAATGGAAAAAATAATTATACAATAACTGATAGTTTCTATGCATGCTAAAAACTATAAAAATTATAAACTCATAAACAAGTAAATTAATAGTGTATATGTGGCAGACACATTAAAAACATGCACATATTATTAACAAAGGAATTTTCGGTCTAAATATGCACAGACTCTTATCTAACAATTGTGATTAAGCCCGTGTAACACCGTTTGTCTGATACAAAGCATTACACTTCCTAAAATGAGGATTATGTGCAAAAGTAATATGTCCAGTCCTTGGATGTGTATTTCTTTAGACAATTCAAAATATATGTGAGAAGGATAAGAGATTATAAAATCTCGGATTGATAACTCAGAACTTAAATCCAATGTTTTAACTTTGGAAGCATGCTGGTAGAAAACCTTATGGAGTATGAGAAACTGTTGTGCTTGCATTACCTTAACTTTGATACCTTGGCTTACAAATGTAGGTTCCTTTCTGAGCAAACTTTAAAACAACGGAACCTTATAACAATATCATATGATACAATACACAACGTTTTAAACATACCTCTACCTGGGTCACTGGGCATAAGCTACGAAGAAGGATCCGGAACTTGCAATTTAGAATTAAGACAAAAACGGCACATGTACTCTATTTTTCATAACCAGTTATCATCCTGTACCTCAATATTATTGTCACGTGAATGCTGAACATGTTCCCGACTTCAAACATGAAATTCTGATGGCATTTGATTTTTATTTATCTATTGAATGTGATTCACATATTGCTATGGTGTGTTTTGCCTATCTTTCTACTCCACGCTGTCTCATGCATTTTGAAGAGAACTCACGTGTTAATTTTTGAATAAGTGCGCTGGTCTTTATCAGCGAAATTAAGGTCTTTTATGCCATTATGGTCTTCATCACCATTGTGTACACTTTTTCACCGAAAATTCCTGTTAGAAGCGAAACCTTTCCCTTGAAATATAGTTTAAAAGTATAAAATGACAATATCTGCAGAGAAAGATCCTGCAAAAATCGCAATAAATTAAAAAGTTCCTGAATGCAAGGAAACGCACATCTTTAGTGTAAAAGCGGGAAATTACAAAGGAAAAATGCTTTAGTAATAATACGTGTATAAATAAAAGAGCATTAATGGTAATGTAATAAAATAATTGTGTTTAGAAAAAGTATAATACAGCTGTGAAATGTATTACAGGTTTATTTGTGTGATGTCGCCGAAAAAAATTAAAATAACAGACACGATGAAAATAAAGAACCCTCAGATCTGTGAACAGATCACACAATGTGTATATGTAAGACAAGACAAGTGCCCAATAATGCCACCTTAACTCTTAGATTAATGTACATCTGAAAACAAGGTATATAAAAACAAGCAAATTAAGGCAGAAACACCGATATCTTTTCTTTAGACAACAGCATAATAACATAAATATTTTAAATAGCATATACAATACAACTCGATTAGAAAAAGTTGCATTCTAGCGCTATTTAGGACGATTGAACCAATTAACGCCATCCCTTAAGATTTTATTTGTCATAACTAAATGTAGGTAACTAAAATAGATGATATCTAACTAATTTAAGGTTCTGTTAAAATGATACATTTTCACTGAATATTAATTATCTGGAAATGAAAAAGCAGACGGAAGAAAATATGTTTGAATTATGTCTTTTTTAAAAATATTGCTCTTTTTGATATTTTCTGCATATAAAATAACTAGATCACGGGGCAGGCAGTGTTATTATACAAAGAAACGCTACGCCATACAATTGTGAATAATTTACAATATATGTAGACCTTTAGCGCCATCGTGGCATTAAAGAGCAACTGAGTAGTTTTTCTTCATTGCTTCCTCTAATATTTTCACCATAATTTTACACACCCCAGTTAACTTTTCCTCTATAGTGAAAACCTCAAGAATCAGAAAATATATAGCTTCGTATCGTTGAATACATAAAATAGAACAGTTTTTCTAACCTCGTTATAGTAACATCCTTTCAATAGCAAATGGCAGAAATAAAATTTCAATTGTAAATGATTCTAGTCTTCCATTAATTTGTTTCATCACTAGATGTCATGTGAATGCATATTCCTGTAGTGCATAATCGAAATCTGATATCGTTTTCAGGAATTAAGTAATTGGCATTAAAGGTATACATTAGCGTTATATGGCTTAGCCCTTTATTCAAACTCAGTGGAAATAAAAAACATATCGCTACTCTGTAAAATTAATGTTCAAAGTACAAAGCTAAACAGAGTACCAATATTATTATTATACCTGAGCCCATAGTGTACTCTTCAGTATAATTTTTTAACAAGCAAAGGAACATATTTCATAGTGTAATATTTGTAGGAAAAGAAAAAGAATAACAGAGAAATATATGGTAATAATTTTTTATTGCCAGTATCTCTGGCTTTACCTCAGTTCTGTGAAAAGAACTTCGGTACTTTTTCCCCCTAGACCTAGAGGTTATAAAACTAAGCTGTATATTATCTGAGGAACGCAATGTGCCCGTTACATTTGCTCTTTTGAATCCCAACAACTGCATGCCGATTCGACGAGAGTCTATAATGCCATTCACAAAGAGAGGGGTGCTTTAAATATTTTATTGGGGATGCTACTTTCCTGCTACTTTTCTTTCCACTGGATGCATATCGAATAGCATGACGTCAGAGCCGACTCTCCATCTGTCAAGGACATGAGCCCGAAATGACAGGAAAAGCCACGTGCTGGTGCAATCGATCGCGGGTATTCCACAAACTAGGAAGATTCTGTATGCTTCGATACACAGCACCAACTTTCCTCGTCTTTCTCTCACGCCACTATCCCAATGTGTATGCCATCCCATAATACTCGTGCACTTGGAAAAATACCTGTCTTAAAAGGGAAACCTGATAGGATATCGTAGTATCAAAATTGAGGAAGAAGTGCATCCATATACAAAGTTAGGGAGTGTATAAAGGAACCATAGAGCAAGAAGCATTGGGCGGGTAACTATATGAGGACAATTTCATAAGCAAGTTGAATAAAACCGAAAACAAAAGTTAAAAACGTATCTATCAATGTAATCCCCAAATAGCTCGATACACTTGGCCCAGCGTGATTCAAAAGCCTTCTTTATAGAAAGAGTTGTCAAAGTATGCAAAATAGTAAATCATTGCACCTATTGCTTTCTTCTAAGGTATTTTTGAAATTTTGAAACAGATAATAACCAGAGAGGCTAAATCTATACAGTAGGCTGAATGCTGCAACAATTCGAATCTCAGATTGTAAAGTTTCACCATTAAGGCTGCAGATTTTTGGGTTGTTGCATTATTCAGGTGAAACAAGCTTTTTTTTCTTAGAAAGATGGCGTCGTTTTTTTTTCTAACTGAATTGTTAAAATTCTACAATAGGTTAACAAACAGTTTTTTTTTTCCCATATTCTAGGGTAGTGTACGCCAACTCAATGCCCTGTGACATCAACATTTAGGATTATTTTGCCCTGCGATATAAGGAATGTTCTCTAGAACACTGTCTTGCACTGCGCTGTCTAGGGTTGCGGAGCGAAGGGAGGACCAAGACGAAATTTAATCCTCCGAAGGGATTTCAATCTCTGGAGGCGAAAATTGTGGAAGTTAGAACAGACTACCCTGAAAAATAACGAGGGGAGTTTCATCGCCGGACTTAATTTTCATCTTTAAAAGCCGCTCGTATCTTAAGCAG